>JAQFYM010001297.1:0-35824 GCA_034694785.1 Agrenia bidenticulata | reverse complement strand
AGGTGACAATATCGATTCATTCTGAGTACTGATTTTCAGTCGGTTTGCTCTACCCTAAAATGGATCGGAAACTAATTAAAATGTAATACTTGTGTTCAGGATGACATTTGATCTACAGTGGTACACCGCATCAATCATTTTTTCACTACTGAATATAGAAACTGTGGTTCTGATTTACCATATAAAGCTAATATTTATTTGTACATCTCACACCTGCCTATTCCTTTCCCATAAAACTAAACTTATTGCATGTATCACAAATTTTGGATAGAGATGTTTTCATGACTTCAGGCAAACGATGAGCATGTAAATACAATTTGTCAATGTCAGGAAGTAACTCCAACTCATTTTAGAGTATGTGTTAATATAAAAAACAACCTGCTTCAATTCCCCTCTTCATGGTTGAAAATAAACTCATAGCTGAATTTTTTACAGCCAAGGTTAGTCAGCTTTTACCTATGGTGAATAAGCAAATGATCAATAATACTCTGTTGCACTAATATATTCAAAATGCACTAGCTTCGAAAGTTTCTCATGTATAGTACATTCAATAAATATAAATAAACTGAACTTTGAAAGGTAATTAGCAAGTTGTGTGGTCGAGAATTTTTTTTCTGCACTATCTCTGCTAAACAATAATGGGCATACAGCACATGTTAGGCTAATGACTCAACAATGAGGATCCTAACCTTCAAAATAATTTCTTGTTGATCTCTAACACAAAATAATAGTCTTGGTTGTACTTTTTGTTATTGGTTATGTTTTGAAGCTCTGGAAAATTAAAAAGTGACAAATTATAATGATATATTTTGGAAGCTCAATTGTGAAAATCCTATTTTTCCAGGCTTCTTCCACACACCCTATTTTAGTTCTTTGACTTCAAGGCCTATTTTAATGTTTGTAATTAATCTTTAAGAGGTTATTTATAATGAATTACTTTTGTATGAAATGGAGCAAGAATGCAAGTAAGCGAGAAAATCAAATGGCAGTTATTGAGTAAGAGGTAAGTAGATGGTAAACCAAAATATATGTAAATGATTTTAATCTTAAGTGCTAAGACGCCTTGATGGTCGGATGCATTATCATTATAAATTAAAATTATACTTCTCTCCTCATACATTACCTTAGTGTCAGAGAGTGTTCTCTGACGAAACTAAGTAAGAAGACAGGTTGAAATTGCTACTTTTAAAAGGCATAATTAAGTAACAACAAGGACTGCGTACGTATAGTACGAGTGTTAAATTTTCCTCTCAGGTAACTTAATTAAAGTTTGAACCACCTGGATCTTTCGTTCTAATAATCTCAAACTTGGACCGACTGGCTTAAGAAAGTCAAACAAAAGAAATTCATTGAGACAGAGATTTAGAAGAATTAGCATAATAATATAATTACATCTGGGGCTTAAATGATATGCTTGTTCTAAATTCATCCTTCAAGGTATTTATTAATATTCAGACCTTATAGTCAACTACACTGTCAGAAGGAGAGAGTAGAAGCTGCAAGACGGCTGGTTGACTGCTGACTCCAATTTATTAAAGTTTAAGGTTTTCGTAATTTAATTTCATTTCGGGGATTGTTGGTGGAATTGTACACATTGCTGCATCACTGCGCCTTTGATACAAGCTATATTACCCGCACATGGAATTTAAAAAAGTCTGTCTCGAACCGCACCTTGTTTCCTGACGGGTTTTAATTTGTAATTGCCAATCAAATATAAATGGTAATTATTGTTAGGTTTATTTAAAATACCATACGAATTTATTACATAGATTCAAAAACTTTTGATTGATCCAAGGAAGTCCCAGCCTCGGCGATAAATAATAATTAGTTTCCCAAAAACACCCGTTTCAGTTTTCCAGGCTTAGTGTCAATTTGACTCCAGCAGTGCCACACAGTAAATGAAGCTCGGTTCTTACAAATAAGAAATTAGTGGTAAAGTTATAATTTATTTTGAGAAATAAGGGACTCAGTTCTCCCGAAGTTATAAGTGGCTTAGATACTTAGGAGCATTTTGTGAGGGCTACGAGGAGTGACCAGGCACCAGAGGAATTCTCGTCTAAACTTCTCTCTATTCCTGCTGGAACAACGCCAGCCTGATGTTTCTGAACAAGCAAGACGTTTTCCAAAATGGGTACAAAAGTAAGCTTAATTATAAGTTCTAAACACATAAATGTACAAAGTTATAAAGGGAGTTTAGAAGCCTGCAATGCTTTAGGAATTTGTCTTCCATATTTCCTCCAGGCTCCAACCTTCATGTTTTTTCCTAATTTTGAACATGGGTGAGAAAATACTAGATTACATGAGGCGTTTCATCTACACATACTAAATACCTTATTTTCTGACTAAGCAACAACATTTCTATATTTAAAAAATGTTTTCTCTAGTATAGAGAAACAAAAGACTTGACGGGATTACGGAGGCTCAGGGCATGTAGAAGATTTTACTCTGACATAACAGGGAGAATGGGTAGTAGAACGGGTAGAACAATCCTTCATGTTTTCAACTATTTTTCCCATACTCTCATCAATGAGGGACTAATTGACAGAAATTTAATCAACAGAATTAGCAAATACTGAATAATTACAGCCTTGTTAATAATTAATTTGGTTCCATAAGAGGAAACGATTCCTTGGGTGACTCCCTTTTCTGGTTAAACGTTGATCTAAATGGAATGAGACCGTCGGATACATTCCACTCGAATCTCATAATCAAATGGGTTTAAAACGTGACAGGTCTAAAGTCTGAGAACTTAATTACATATAACTTAGGAGCAGAAAGCAAAATAAATTGCATGAAGGTTTAGAGCTTTAAAATTGGGGTTTGAATTCTAATAGGATCATACAATACGATTAACTAAATCTCTGATGACAAATTTACTTCCCCCTAGTCTATTATGAGAAACTTATTTTTGATGATAGAGGCTGACGGTGGATAGAAATGGCCGTGTTTTACTTGGTTGTTATTTAGAGAGCCCAGCCCAGCCTTGGGACGATAATCTTATCTCGAGGAAAGAAAAGCAGAATTATCCTTCAAATTATTATTAGTTTTAGCCTTAGTTTAAGGGCACAGAAACTTTCTGTCCCGTTTTGAACTGGAGACTAGGACTAATAAAAAGGGCTGTTTGCATTCGTAGAACTCTCAAATATCTAAAGTATAAACTCAGCCATGGGTCCTTGGTTAAAATGAAATGTTTTGAGTTAAAATATCTTGAGAAGAAAGGCCAGGACCCTTGTCCTCGTCTTCCTTCTCAACAACTCATTACATTTTGAACTCTTGGTATGTCAAGAATTCTTAAGTTTATCTTTTGGACTGTAGCTACACGAGAGAGATTACGAATGTAAACTTTTGAATAATTTACCCCTGCACCACTGACTCTTTCCACCATCCGTCTTTGTAGCTGGAGCTAGAACTCGTACGTGCTACTCCCATTACCACTTTCAGAATCATCTAGTGTAATCCTCATCTCCTTGTTTAGTATCTATACATCTCAATGAAAGGAAAAAAATTCCCAGGGATTTGTAGAATACAACATCCACACTACTAGGAATGATAGCATCTAGGATGAACATGGACGGGAAATAAATTTTATCCCAGGCTACAATCAATCAATCACTATAATTAAATTAACATGGAGTATAACAAGGATAATTTCCATGCACACTTTTACCCGTCCCTTTTCCCCAAGCCATGGAGAATTGTTATGCATGAGCTCGTCTACTATCAACCTCCAATCCTACCTGACAGTTCTATATTCAATGGAGTTATCTGAGTCAGTGTAGATACTCGAGTATGATAATACGATCATTTATGACACTATCCATCTTCTACGTGAATATAAACTTCTTTTAATTCAAAAGGAAATGACTAAATGAAATGAAAGGAGATAGGAAGAGTAGAGCGATGGGAATAATAAAGTAATGAGAGTCAGGCACGAATGAACCGACGGAGAAAGGGAGAAAGGACAAGTAGCTCTTAGATTCAAACCCCTACTACCGAGTTTAAAGATTTATCAAAACTTAAATACCAGCCCCAACAACCTACTTCCAACTTGCCACCGTCCCATGGAATCTGATGATGATATAATAATGATACATCCTATTCCCCCCACTTGCCCTACATCCACCTACCTACTTTGCATAATTTGATTTCCTCAAAACTTGAGAAAGAGATGAGGTTTCACATCCTCAAAAATCATTAATAAAGAGTTTAAATGCATAAGTATGGCATTCTTATCTTCCGGCACCCGGGTGCGGCGTGAGTAGAAAGGTAATTATTTTTTGTGCGGGCCACCTGCTATACGACACCCCTCTATGTACTCTACAGATTAAATCTGTTCGACGAGAACAGCTCTTTACTTTTAATTGTTCGAGGGACAGGATCTTGTGAATATTGTGATTGCCTTTTGGGTCCCAAGTCCCAATGCAAATGCTACAGAGCCCCGTCTGCTTTCTCTGATGGGAAAGTAACTTTAGGAGAAAGCAGTGTGGGGTCGTTAAAAGCTAGGGGAAGTGAAAGTCGGGATTTTGAGAAAAGCCAGAGACACCTCTCTTCTCAAACTCAACCATCACAGACTCTGGTATCTTGAAATTATATGCACGGCAGTATTGAATTAAGTTTAATGTCAAGGGACACGCTCTCAAGGGATGATTAACGTGTAGTTTAAATAAAGCTAAGAGCTTTCATTATCCTTAGCCTAACATTCCCGTTTAATTATGGCTCCTTCGGGTGACCTTCGTACGCCCATGGCATTCGTTCCTTAGTGAAGTACCGTATTCTATGAGAACGGGATCCTTTCACATGTTACCAAGTGTGTCTGTACTATACAGGATGTAGCAGAGTCAGTGGAGTGCAAGACTTCTCACAGTTATAATAATATAATAGCCAACATATCGTATTTTGAGATCTACTACTGACAATTGAGAGCCACTGCAGTTAATCAGACTACATTACCAAAGTCACCCCCAGAAGCAGTTGACTCATTTATCTGCGACATAATTGTGTAAGTAGTTAGGTAACTTGCAAGTTCCCAAGTTCCAACCCAACTCTTGTAAGTTGTAACCAGCTTTGTTCTTTAGAGGAGTGATATCTAGAGTGTAGAGTTTGTCATTCATCAATCCAATACAAAAATAGAGAGTCAGAAGGTTGGCTTCGTCATAAAATAGAATATTGTAGAATCAGAAAGGGTGGATATTGAGTAGCATCTCTGTGGTATGTATTTCCTCTACTCCTCCCACTCGTACTTTACTATTAAGTCTCTGGATAGATAGGAGAGGACAGTAATTATTAATAAGGACAGAATTCCATAAAAGTCATGGATCCAGCATGGGACTATTGAAGGTATATGTCATAATAATCTCGAGAGAAGAATAGAGAACATGAGAGAGGGGCTATTCTGTGGACGTATAAAAAGACTGAGGTATAAAATAACAGCTGCTGACTAAATACTACTGCTGAAGTGCTGACTCTGATTATAAGACAGATTATTCCGAATGATCATATTGATCATGCAGGGGGCATAGATTTTTTGTCATAACTCCTCTGTCCTCTCTCTTATCTTGCTCAGTGTGGCGATAGAATGATAAACGTAACACAGTCTGGTTTTGATTCCCCATCAATTGTGCTCGATACGCTGCCAAAGTCATCGGGTTTACACTAATATTATAGTTTGTGGCACCACCACCAACCAAGGGCTTTTGTCACCAGTCCCCTTTCTTCCTATTGTTATTCGTTCATGCCACTCCTTAAAAAACGAGCTTTCTTCTTGTCCAGCCGAGTGATAAGCACGTGAGGGTCCTCATGCTCTCGAAACGGGAGTTGAGCGATGATATTGTGGGTGCTCCTTGTGCTAGAGGCTTCAAAACTAACTCCTGAACAAGCTAACAATTCGAGAGAAGATTTATTGGAATTAACTGATTTCTACAATTTGTCCAGTGGTCAGTCTGTCCGGCAAAATTGCACGGTACAAAATATTCGTCAATGTGGGTGGAGCAGAGATGGAATTCAATGGCGGTGATGAACGGATTGCATTTGGGTCAATGGCAAAGGGTCAGAAGAAATATGGGGCCACATCTTCAAGGCTAAAACGGAATGAACAAGTCATCGTCTATAATGTTCAGAGGGGGGATACGCTTCAAGGAATTTCTATCAAGTTCGGGTGCTCTGTAAGGACATTTTTAATCAAATCAATTATTTATTCATTTTATTCTGTTTCTGGGATGGGTTGAGTTGGATGTTCGGAAATCATAATGTGTAGTGTTTAGAGTTAGACTTGGGCGATAATTGCCCTATTATGAGAATACTACTCAAACTCAAGGTTGTGATTTTCTGTAGCATTGTCCTAATAGTGACTAGTACCATTAATTAAGACTTGCAAAGATATTTCTTAATTAAACTATGGAATATTGTTTTTTTACAATAGACGGAGGAAATACGAAGAGTGAACCATTTATGGACGAATGACAGCCTTTTCCTCCGTGACAAATTACTGATTCCGGTTGGTGTAAACCGGGAGGGTGAAAATCCTTTGGACGTTGACTTGGACCCTAATTCCAGTTTCGGAAATGTCAGCAATCTCAGCTCACCTCTTGGAGACGAAGGTTTTAAAATGCAGCCGCATTGGAGTCATCCCCTATGTGATTCATTTGAGTCTGAAGAAGCAGTTAATTCAAGTTCCGTTAAATTAGGTTACACAACTTCAAATCCAGATTTTGAAAACCCGGGTGGAACGTGGTGTTCAATCAAAGATAGTCCATCAGCAAACTCTCAATCAGACTATTTGTCAACTGATAGTGCCATGAACAATGGACATTCCCCGTACATGTTGAATAAATCTAAGCACTCGTCAATAGATAACGGATCTTCTTTCCACACTAGTAACGAATTCCATGCTTCCTCAACCAACCCAGGAACTCCGACGTCCCCTGGATCGTCCTCATCTTCAAGACGGTGTACTATCGTCGACCATTCTGAAAAGTCTGCGGAGGAATTTCTTTCTCGAATCGACACCGCCATAGCTTCCAGCAAAGTACAAGCTAATGCCAAGAGTAACCGTGATAAAGTCCCGTGGGTCACGTTTGATTCCGATAGTGAGTCTGACCACAGGCTTTCTTCAGGAACTTCGATCACAAGGCAAGGAAGGCATTTACGATACTCACTAAGGAAGCTAGAGAAAGCACAAGAGGAATTATTCCAGTTGTAACACATCTTCAATACTAACTATGCTATCGAGAATTATACCATAGGTAATCAACTTTATTGATTCCCCAACCAATAAGTAATTTGTTGTTAGTTCCAGCAGTAAACTCTTTTTTCCTCTTTTTAGTTTATCCTCGGATCTCTTGACTCCTGATCCAAAGAAACGACTTCCACGTGTCAAGAAACCTACTGCATTTCACATTTCATAATCCTAAAGCAGAAGAAAAATCAACGGATTGAAAAATAACTACATGACCCAACTCCGTTGAAGATTGAAAAGTCTAAGTCATTATTTAAAAGAAATCTTGAGTAGCATGATCTACATGCATACATATGCAATTAACGCGTATTTACTTCGCATCACGTACCTTATAGAACTATAATTGTCACAGCAATTAGAGGTAGAAGACAAAGTCATCCAACTAATATATGAAAAGTAAACTGACTGATTCTATTAATTTATGGTTGGTGGTGGATGCCTAATCGCTCAGAGGGAGAACTGTTAAAAAGTTACGTATAATCCAGAATGCACTTTCATCTCATGAGTGATAGCCATTTAGCCAACGTAATTAGAACAATTTACCTGAGCACTTCTCTTTCTCGCAAGGTATTGACTTATTGTCAAAGCTTTGAGTAAAGTTTATTTGTTTCATCTTCCTGTTTTTAGCCATCTATTTTCAACTGATAAATATTTTGTACCGACAGGAAACAAAGATTATCTTTACTTAATCATGTGTGTTATTAATTTTTTGAGCCTGTTTATATTTTCTAAGAAATATGAAAATGTTAAATGCAGAGCATGATTTACATTTTTCATATTGATTTGTTGCACTGTATCAGATTTTCCCGAGCCCTTGCATATCAGGTTTATTTTGGTTCCGTTAAAAACTCTTCCATTGTATCTTGTATCCAAATCCAATCTAGTTTATGGATTTGAATAGCCAAAGAATGACGCGTGTAAGAAAAGGACAAGTTATGCGGATTCGCATTATCGCATTTAGCGAAGTCCTTGATCATCGATTGCTATGAATAAAAAGAGCTCATGAATGGATGGAAGGTAAATTGTGCACTCCCTTATTTTATCATGAACAACACAAACTTCATGTTCATATTCAAGGGGTCTGCCCATCTTTTGTGTAAGACTGACATTCTATTTAAAGAATTTCTACAACTAATTTCGAAATCTCTTGCATGGGTATTATATACGTTACATCAAATGGCTGACACATAGTGTACTATAGTGTGTTACCAAATGCCAAATCCTGATTCATTAATTATTCATTTCATTCTCCACATGCATAATGCAGATTTACAAATCCGTCTTAATCGACACGAATATGCCAAATCTCGATTCATAGACCAAAAACTCTGTCAAAACTATCATCTTTAACTTTTAATGGATAGTACAGAAAAGGTATGTATGTAGCAATTGGTAATACGGCACATAATAAAATCCAAGGAGAAAAAAATTCCTTTAACTCGTGCTCAAAATTACCGTTATGCCAAGTAATTTCAAGCTGTTGCGTTGATTCATTTAGATAAATATTAAATCCATGCAAAAGATTCCAATAAAGTCCATTGTGTGAAATGATCTAAAACCGCCAAACCCTTCCTATCCCAATCGAAGAGGCATGCCACTTTCGAATAAGAATTGACCTTCGCCCAACCTTATATCGCATCTTTTTCCACCCTTTTTTTATTTCTAAGTGTTCGAAGTCGAAACGAATGGGATGGCGAAACCTTCAAAGTGCAGTAGCTAATCCAAAAGCCCTACACACCATGCTCTCTGTCGACTGAAACCAAACCAATCTGAGGGGAATATGATATGACTGATATGAGGCAGCGGATAATCTACCTCATAGTATTATCGCATAGCATAGCACAAGTTCTGTTGTAGTTTAGCATCATCTAAAACAGGAGGCACTTGATTCCGTTCACTTGAGACTTAACAACTTGGGGGAGCTTCATTTCATTTCTTTATCTTTAAAACCTTCTCAGGAGGAACTGGGAACGAATGATTCTGTCTTCGTCTTGTTTTTCAAAATTGGACACTCAGCTTTTCCGCATGAGCAACTCATTGTCAACTCGATAATTAAATCAAGTATAAATATTTTGCCTCGAAATAGTCAAGTGTAGTAGGAGGATGGCTCGATAGATGTGTCCTCACAAGGCATGCTAAGCTTGAGAGTCCCACTCATCAGTCGGTTTCTCACGTCTAACTAGTGCATCTCCGAGTGCCGAAAGTCCAACATAATTTTGTGACATTGAAAGTTTTATACAAAGGAATTGGATTTAGGACTATCAGTGGAGTGGACAAGTTCGCTTGACGTTCGACAATCCTTCTTTGTTGACTTGGTGTAAGTTTGTATTAATCTGTGTGTCTGTGTAACCCCGGCCGGGAAACTGAACTTCGATCTTTTAACTAATCCAACCAAAATCAGAAACACTGAAACTGGAAGTTTGCCAAAATTGAATCGAATAGACTGAAGCTGAAAGAGCTATAAAACTGTCAACTCAACCGTTACACACGACGAGTTCATTAGATAATTGGTTGTAAAATTGGAACTGATCATCCGAAATGGTCGGAAAGAAGATATCGGAGCTCCGGGTCGTGGACCTCCGAGCCGAATTGGATAAACGTGGATTAGATAAGTCGGGCATTAAAGCCGTGCTTGTTGACAGGCTTGGTCAGGTATGTGTGATTGTATTTTTTTAATTGAGTATAGCGTACTACTGTGTAACGAGTACAAATAGGGCAGTGAATAAGAGTGTTTTTAAAATTCCTTTGTCCGCAATCTTCATTTAAAAAATATACTATTCAAATATGTCATGCAGTAAAGGGCTATTCGTAAACTACGTAAAACGTGTCTGAGATCGCGTTGCGGTCCATGTTAATGCTTATGCTTTACGTTACGAGGGGGGGGTCTGAAAATCTGGATTCCGTAATAATTTACAACCAGCCCCAAATCGAAGTTCTAGGTCCCTTGTCTCATATCTCACATCTGATTTATTTCAGACCAATGTACAGGGACGAATGAGCAGTTTTTTGCTGAATTCAATTGAAGTGAGGCTGAATAATTGTAATGTAAGATGAGTATAATTTTTCCGAAGATGGAGGATGGTTAGTAAAATCAATGGATGTAGGCATGTTGGAGTAGTGACACTTTCACTTTGCTGGCATTTTGGATTGTGATTTGTTGATATATTCCTAGTGTGGTGTGTCAATTTAGTTGATAGTTATTATTTTTACATTATGAAGGAGTTCAAGAGATAGTACTTCGGAGTTTCTAAATTAAAGGGCTTCATATTGTTGCAAAGTAAAGTTGTGTTGGGATGAATGAAAACATGACACAAATTATATTATTCATGAATGAAGACTGTACACGTATGAGTCGTAACTTCAGTCCTTTGCTCGTCATTATAAATTATACCACTACTAAACGAGTCGTTGTTGGGAGCTGATTTCTGAAATTTAAAAAAAGGGTAAGTCGATAGTTTACGAAATAAATCCCCCATTCATTCTAATTGCCTGTCCTGGCAATGTGAATTTCAATTATGTTAATTTTGAGTCAGTCAGTTGATTATAAATACCTATTATGATTGAAGCCCAGTTAAACATTAAAATTGCAATTTGGATGTAGTCTATGACTCTGTAGTGTACTAGTTTTTATGTTGTGGTATTTACTTTTTTCAATATTGGCATAATGGATTGGAAAATATTTTTGTTATTGTTACAGGCGTTGGAAAAAGAAGGAGTCAACATGGATAACTTCGTTGTGGGTGAAGAAGATTTATCCAAAGACAAATCCTTCAAGTCGGATACAGGTATTGAAAATATGTATACTTGATTAATAAAGCTTAAGTTCATCAAATTATTCTGAAGCCGATGAGCTAATACTGGTATTTTTGTTATTTCTTACTTAGAAGAAGCGCCCGACGGGATTAATATCTCCATTGTCTCCGTTGTATCGTTGATTGAAGAATCTACAGGATCGGAAAATGGTATCGCACAAAGTGAGGCTTGGACGGAAAAAGAAGACGATACTGTAATTGTAACGTCGCAACTTTTGTTCCCAACTGAAACGTCTAACACCGAGGATCCTTCCGTTGTAGATTCTGAACTAGTCAAACCAGTTCAAATTATTGAACTCGATACAATAGAAGCAGTGACTGCAACTTCTGAAATCTTGGAAAAGCCAGCTACACCTATGGAAATTGTAGAGGAGGCCGATACGAAAATTTGTGCCGGTACTGAAGCCACTGAAGAAACTGCTGAAAAAATAGAGATAGTCATTCCTAATGATAACATCGTACCAGATGAAGCGGTAGTGGAGAAAGAGGCGATAAGTTCCGAAACCGAGAAGATTGAAGAATCTCTGCTTAAAGAAACTCCAGTAAATGTAGATTCAAATGTCCCCGATACTGCAGAAAATAAGAAATCAACTTGTAACGAAACTGTAGATCCGAAAATGATAGCTTCGGAAAAAGCCAATCCTATCGAATTCAATGATCCTATTCAGCTGGTTGATGACGTAAGTTAGAATGCTTTAATTTCTTCTAATCTTTGTTTTTATATTCCTGACTATGATGCACTGAGATGATTGATTAAATTTTATCAGGATCATGACGCCCTTCATCTTACCATAGGAGAAGAAGAA
Organism: Agrenia bidenticulata; assembly: GCA_034694785.1. NCBI lineage: Eukaryota > Metazoa > Arthropoda > Collembola > Entomobryomorpha > Isotomidae > Agrenia > Agrenia bidenticulata. The sequence continues at coordinate 23,972 of JAQFYM010001297.1, read as the reverse complement.
GTTGACAAGTTCATGATGGAAGGCGAGGTAATTTTTCGTTTTCTTCTATAAACAAACAATTTGATTATTTCCATGTAGGAAATATTTATCTGAATTAATTTATATTGCAATTATATAGGATAGCGAGGATAGATTGGAGAATATCAACCCTAAACCGGATAAGCAAAAAGGTCATTATTGCACTGATTCTTTAAATTAAAGTCATTCTCATTTCATTAGTTTTAAACGCGTTTACTAAGAAATAGAATGCCACCGCAAACTCAGACAATTAAGATGCTGAAAGTTGCTCAGCTACTTATTATAAATTTTGTCCTTAGTGATTCTCAAAATCCTTACTATTATCGTCAAATAATTTAGTATTATCCAAACCATATTGATTTTCATTAAACCATTCGATAGATGAATATTGTGCCGAAAAGGGAAACAGTTCTGGAAGCAGAAAAGAAATTAATTTGGCGAAAAAGCGGGATGAAAGTGTGAAAGATAAAACTAAGGACACTAAAGGGGCAACTCCAGTGGTTGCTGTTACCTTGGAAGGAGATAAGGGAGCTCCTGTGAAGTCCACCAAGTTAGTATATTTTATCAAATCTGCTTTGCGAGTGATGCTTTTAAGATTATTAACTATAATGACAAGAAAATACCATATCAATAGATTTTGCCATTTGAAATTAAATATCAATGCAATATTTTGGAGCCCATGTACCGTATTTCATATCAATCCACACAGCGCATAATAACGATTTGGAATCAAACATGCTGGCAGTAGTAATTTTGTTGGATTCTAAATGGGAATGTAAAGCCGAAATCAGGAACGTCTCAAAAAGTCTCAAAATAGCTGATGTGTGGGATTTCATCATCTGTTAAGATTTAATCAGCGCTGGACTTTTTGAGTTATTACCGAAATCTTATGAGATGCTGGAACTTTTGCTGAGTAATACTACCTAGATGACTTCTGACTTCTTCGGTTCTTTCATCTTTTCAATCATCAAGAGGTGTGTTAATCACGAATATCTGAAGTCAAGTATTGAGTGGCATCGTTGATCCTTTCATCCTTGACATCCTTTGATGAATGTCTTACCAGACCAAGACTACAGACAAAGGGGATCTCTAATCTTCTCTTTTTAAAATGAATTGGTGATTGATCCAGCATATATCTAAATATGACTACAACAAGATGGAAATATGCTTCAAGACTATCAGATATCAAGGCTACACTTTCCTGTCTTACTTCTATCAAAAATGAAGCAGATAAACCTTAAGAGAAAGACATCCTTCCAAATTAGCCTTGGATGCTATCGTTTATTTTCCTGTATTGCTGGAAATTCGTATATATTAGCAAACCGCTTCGTCTACACCCACATACATCAAATGGCAAAATCTGTTGTTGTTGTTGATTACTAAGGTTGAAGGTTGTTTTGTTATTACATTGATTGATGAACTTCCGATTTTTTTACGCAGCCATGTAAGTTCGAGTTCGAAAGAGGCCAAGGGTATTGATAAATCTGTGGAAGGTACTTCGCCTACTTATAATTAAGGATTGTAGCTTCTAGGGTCGAATTTAATTTTTCCATTGTCTCCATAATGATACTTCAGGGGGGGTGAACCGAAAATCTAAAGATGATGAGCGGAATACTCTTCTGGTAACTGGATTGTCAGCACTAACAGCAGCAACGGATCTTAAAAGTGTATTCAAGAAACACGGGAAGGTAGATCATCTAAAACTGAAGATTTCGGGCATTTTCAACTTCATTTCAATTTCGACTTACTAAGCGTTTTGGTCGATGTATAGATTGGAGGTGTAAAAATTATGTCAAACGCGAAGGATCCTGATGGCAGTCGCTTTGCCCTAGTTGCAGTTCATTCATCTGAAGATGTGACAACATGCATTGTAAAACTTGATGGCGTTGAACTCCACGGAAGCATCATTCATGTCGAAAAAGTATATTTTTACGCATCAATTTCTTTCTTCTTGACCCCACACGACAAATTTCGTACAGACTCAAGATATCTTGGTCTTCATTGTAGTCTTTGAGATGAAAAGTCTGTTTGCGATTTTTCTCTGTAGCTCATACTTCTCTTATGTACTTCCTGGTTTGGAGTCGGGAGTATTAGGCTAGTAAACTTGTATTATATCAGTATTTATCTCTGCTAGGCCGGAGCCGACATGTTGACTGCGGATTGGTCACGTAAAGAAGGAAACCGTGATATGTCTTCCAGTAGGCGGAGCAGTGCTGGAAAGAAGCCGGAACATGAGAAAAAGGTTGCCAAAGGGAAGGTGGATGGAAAACCGGGAGTAGAACAAACTTTGGAAACAGAAAAGTCAAATAAAAAGACTCAGGATAAAACTCCTCTTAAACCAGGCCAGAAACCCATCAAGGCACCACCATCCAAGCCGGATTCTCGTCGAAAATCTACCACTAGCAATACCAACAAATCAATTGAAAAGGAGCCGAAGCCTAAGCAAATTAGCACCAGACCAGCTTCGACTGAGATCAAAAATAAGGCCTTTAGACCTGCTTTTAGAGATAAAAGAGAGTTTGAAAGGAAATTCAGAAGAGAGGATTTTGCTAGACACCACCCTGGGAGAGTAGAACGAAATCCACGTTATGCTGAAAGGGAATTTTCTCGTCATCATCACCCAGAGGGTAGAGACTTCCAGAGGCATCATTTCGCCAACGAAGAAAGGGGTAGAGAAATTCAACGTCGTTTCCATGGACAGGGAAGTGGTTCGGTAATTCATGTTCAGGAGCGCAGTTCCCCTGGTGGAAGAAGCCCTTTTCGCCGTGTCTCAGCCGAACCCCGACGGTCTGGGAGACAGCAGGAGCTTACATTTGAAGATATTTATGTAATTTTTAATCTTACTTTATTACTTCGTAAAATATACATACGACGAGCAAGCAAGCATTAAATGAACATTGTATGATGTATTATCTGTATAATGCTGTGTCCAATGTCTGTTTCTTGATTTGAACAGTTAAAAACTGAGTTTTGCATTTGCTACTTATATCAATTTGGGTCCTTATGAATATAGAGGTTTATAACTTCACTATTTCAAAATTTAGGACATTCGTGAAAGGGAGAAAAGAAGAGAGTTGGACAGGGAACGGCGTGAAATTGAACGGCGTCGCCAGGAAGATGAAGAAAAACAGAGACTTCTTGATCAAGAGATTCGAATGCTCGCTAGGTATATCTACAAGCACAAATTAGCAATTTCCTTAAAGATAGTGACTCTAATAGATGTATTCATGTCGTTCAGGCAACGGGAACGTATTGAACAAGAAAAGTTGGAGCTAAAAAGACAAAAGGAACGAATTATTTTGGTGGAACGTGAAAAACAAAGAGAGGAACGAGAACGCATGCATCGTGAAAAAGAGGAGATGCAAAGAAGATTAGAAGAAGGCCGTCGAGCCTCTAAACGCTCTCATACTGAGGACGCGTACGATCATTTAGACCGTAAAAAACCAACAATGGATGAACGGTTACGTAGTAGTGCTACGTACTTAGAAGTTAACAGGTATAGTCGATTCAGACTCATATTTCAAAATCAAAAATGTTACTTCTTATACTAAACAAAAATAATTACTTGTAGTCGACTTGAAAAGGAAAAAATAAGGCCTGAAGTCTACAGACGTACGGAATCAAGTCGATACAAAGTTATAGATAATTTGGAACGGCGAAGCTTGACACCTGTAAGAGGTGCACCCATGAGGAATGCTCCGGTTCGAGACTCAAGAGCTGCTCCAAATTGGGAAAATGAACGAGGAGTACGAGAGAGAACTCCTGAGAAACTGGTACATCGGGAAAGGGTATGTATAAAATGATTGATTGCACAACTTGATAATTCTCATTAAAATTAAAATTAAATATTTAAACGATTACGTTGTGTACTTAACAATAGGAGGCTGGCAAAATCAGCCGAATCGATGATCGAAGAGATGAAAGAAAACCATTTCCTTTGCCATCGACTACTGAAGTAGCTCGGTATACCCATGAAACAGCTCACTATGGTACTGCTGTTGTTCCATCAACATGGGGAAGCCGTCTGACGGAAGTAAAGAGTATGTTTGCTAACAATTCAAAATAATTTAAAAGCTATCATATTGCTTTGCCAACGATGGCTCATGATTGGGGTTTCCAAAATTTATAGATGAGACATACGGTAGCCGTGGAAGTCGAGAAGACCAATGGGGTGTAAGAGGCGTCGCTACGTTTTCAAACGATGTGCACAATTCGCAGTTGCAAACTGTGAGTAGAAATGATTCATGGCAGTCGGGTAGAGAGACTGGAGGCTGGGCTTCATCAGATAGGTAATAAATAAAATTTGAGTTACTAAAAATAGTATTCTACATTTCTACACTGATTCTACAATGTGGGTTTTCTAATATTTTCGATATAACTGAAGCAACATTAATTCACAAAGATGTTTCTCATATGTAGTACTTACTAAGTTTATAGACCTGTAATTACTAAGTGCAGTGCGTTTTGTATGCATTTGATATACAAGGTGTTCCGCCTTTTTGTTTACTTGTTGTTAGAGTTGCTACACGATTACCAGTCACCGAAATGCCTGATCGATGGGTAAGTGGAAGTGCTCTGAGCAATGCTGGTCGAGTGCCCATCCCTGTGGCTCCTCCGCCTCCAATATTCTCAGCTGTAAGAATGCTAAAACTTTTAATTATAAATTCTGAAAATGGACTATGATTATATCTTGATGTTTTATTATAGCCAACTGGAACCATCGTACTCAATCCTTCAGTTCAGCAGTTCAGCAATGCTCGATATGAATATGACTATAGCAAGGTCCAGTCTTTACAACGCCGCCAGTAATCAGTAATCACTGAATAATTTTCAAACCTACGAGTCTCATCCATACGATTTTGACATTGTAAACCTCTTTAATTCTTTTTATATGGTTTTTTTCTTTCACCATTCTGGTGGAATACATGTTAATTGTTATTTGTAGATGATTGGTTTGTGTCAGGTTGGTATGTTGTCTTTTTGATAAATGATATCTTCGTTTTCGCTGATGATTTCTTCGGTTTTTGTAGTTTTTTAATTAGATATTATCTTTGTAATATTACCAAGCTTGGCATGTATAGGGTCCATCCTTCCATAAAATTTATTATCCTTACATCAATCAATAATACAATTGAAATAACGTATATACTTAGTTCAGAAAGGATTTTAAGTAATACGGCAGGTTCATTGTATTATATCTGTAAGTTTGTCTTTGGTATTGGTGGTTGAATTTTTTTATTTCGATCAAACTGAAACTGCTGTTTTTGTGTACAGCGATGTACACAAGCCAAAATCAAGAAAATTAAGACTTCAAATTTATTTTTAGAATTCTTATAAATACCTGCTTGGATAAAAACGTTTAATATCTTTTGTACCATTCGTTTAAGGGTTTTAAAAAACGCTTAAACAGTCGTGGAGCTTCGTTACTTCGTTTAATGGTTATATATTCAAAAGAGTTGTCCTTGGCGAAGAATTGAAATACCACCTGATTAGTGGTCAAATTACTTAAATTATAGTTACTTAGTAATAGTAATCCACCCCAAAGTGGAAAATTGTCTACTTCCATCTTTGTTCTAGCAAACTTAGATGGTGTTTACTCAGAAACTCAGACGTTAATTTTTACCTCAGTTTATGAAAGGGACTGAAAATATTCATTACTATAATACAATTTTGAACATCATTGTTGTTAACCTGTTTTTTCATTCCGCCGCTGATTAGTTGCGTAATGTTTCGTTTCGATCATCCTATGATAGAGGCAAATGAAACTTACCCATTTCTTTGCCAAATTAATGTTGAGAGTTTTTGTAAGGCATTTAGAGTAATTTAGCAAAAGCGAAAGAACTAGAGTCTTAGGATAATCAGCCATTTGTATGCATGGTTAGACAAGTAGGGAAGTTTAGTGCTAATACTTTCAGATTTATTGATGATACAAAGATCGTATGTTAAACCTCTGTTGATAATAAAAAATAATTTTTCATAACCCACGATTTCATTAATGCATTGGTTTTTTCAATTTTAGATTCAACAATTGGGAGTGAACTTAGATTAGCATTGAAATCTTCGAATCTTTCGGATCAAATTGCAGAAAGATAATGGTCGATTTTTGATTTCATACACTTAATGGTCGTTACCTCACTAGGAAAAGCATTCGATTTTTTTATCTCCAACAACTAAACTAATTACTCATACACGCGAGAAAAACTTATAGCTCATTGATTTTAATCAAAAATGACGGGCATCATGGTAATGTCAGGTCGGAAACGAAAAAAGCGTATATTAGTTCTAATATACGGCTTGTACTTTTAATAGACCTTGTAATTGTAAAATGACATCATATTTTCATCTCATGGATATATTAAGAAGCAGTACGAGTAATTAATAGGGATTAGCATAACTACTCTCAGTAATTCTCAAACTTATCTTCAAAACTCATATCGTAAACAAGATCTCGCTGGTGTAACCCTTAATGCTGATTATTTTTAAGTGGCACTAACTAAGTAGGGTGTAATGATGAGATTATAAAAAGGTTGGTAAGATGTAAATGGTAATAGCTGAAAAGTGTTCTGCACTTATAGTGTTTCCCTAAGATTCATAACAAATAGAAAAAGAGAAGCCGAGAAACTCATCGTGTATAATGTGTGCATACAAGCAGCATATAGTAAAGCGTCTTTAAAGCTAAAAGCAATCCTCTAACTAGTCCTGTGTGTATTCCATTAAAAGAACACAGGCGAATCGGCCATGTTAAGCCTCAGCGGACATGCAGAGTATAAGTAAATGTAAAGTAATCCTCAATTTGCAAATACAAGCATGCTTAGCTTTCATATCCATTTAGTTGGCTTTAAAGTTGTATTTGAAATGGGCTCATAAGCAAACCACCACTCAATCAAGTGAGACGACACGAGTATATCCTCCACAACCGTCTATTAACTCTGGTCGATCAATTTATTAAGAGTCATAAAACTGTGTACTATTGTTCTGCCCGAAATTAATCAGACTGATATTGCATTACATACCACTTGTTGGGTATATTATTACACATACGCAAATTGTTATCGTATTTCTGAGCAGCCTCTGGATTCTGCTCGGTTTTGTAACTCCCTATTAAAACTGTTCTGTTGTCCGGTTCCAAGTCTATGATTTGATTACGAATTACGATAGCGTAATCGGCATTGACTTTCCACCTCTACAAATCGTATCACATTGATCGTATTTCGTTTTCATACCAGATAGCCAGAGTATCACATCACTCCCTAGCGAAAACAACATACCAGTTTAAAAACATATATTTTATCCAATACTAAATATACTAACGCCATCAAGTCAACAGAAATTAGTGACAGTGTCACTAGTGTCAGTCATTAACAAGGTCATTAGTTATAATCTCATTGGAAAAGTCAGACCTAGTTGAAAAGTCTTTGAGTGAGAAAACAGTTTGTTCTGGAGAAGTGTGACGGATTTCTCAAAACTTGTGGAACTACACTCTTAAGCGATTACGAAGTGGATGACCATTTGGTATTACCGAGGGTGAGTCATTTCTTAAATCCAGTTTTATTCTTCTGCGGCTTCAGATTAGTAGGAAACTTTTATTGTCCCACTCATCCTTTCTGGGGGATCTATGGCAAATAAATGTAATCTTAGTTAAGCCTTAGGCTTGGAAACTGGAGACACAGACATATGTAATGCCTATTGAGAATTTATTGTGCAATAAATCTTAGCAAACTTTTTTGTCACCTTTTCACAATATAAATGAAATTTCTAATTTATGGATAGACATTCGATATGCTCCATACTTTTCACATAGTCCAAAATCTCCACCAAATCAAATTCTAAACGATGGCCTTCGTAATTGAAGCGTTCGATACTCTGCTTGAAGAATTTTACTTTGTGTATCAGTAGCTTTGAATGTTAACTTTTTAAAATGATGCTACTAAGGAGTGAGCTTATTCGATTTTCAAATGTCAGTTAAGCCGTTGTTGCATTATTAGTTCATCGTAATTAGATCATGAGTTAATTTTCAGTTTGTCAAATTCCATTTTTCATTTGACCATTTAATTGTAGTTAACTAATTATAATTGTTTGCATAGAGCTTCTCTTTATATTTAATTTCTTTAGGACCTTAATTTTAAAGTATTTCTCACTATTTGGGGTAGTTATGGAGGACAAACAAAGGTTGATGAATTTCGTATGGCACGAGTCTATAGTAAAGTTTGAGATATCCAGCAAAAAACTAAGGATGAGATTTGAAACGAAAGGGCAATTAATCATGTCATCCAATATGTCTGTTTTCTAATCGTCTAGTCAGGTACAGAAAACATAAGGATTGTAAGATTGAGGTTGAGAAGGTTTATTGATTCAGAACTTAAATCCTGTACAGCCATTGAATGCGACTTACTTGGAACTGATATAAGTTTACAGGGTACCTTTGTATCGGCAGGATATTTGCTGATTTGGGAAATGACAAGAGTCTCAATGACTCATTCATTGCTTAAACTTGTCATGGGAACAATTGCTGGGTAGTTGAATGAGGGATGAGTTAAATTTAATCCTGATCCAGAACTCATATTCTGGAATTCTAAATGCTGGCATTTTCCAATGGAATTATTTTGAATGAGTTGGATGAAATGAATAATATTTGAATAGAATGAGTCCGTCTAGCTTTGAGATTACCAGAGACATAGTTGTGTTGAATTCTAAGACAGGTTTTCGTATATTTAATTACTGCAGAAGGATAAATTGGATGAAGACAGGAGTATTGGCATGACGATTGCATGCCCTTGCTTTCCAAATGCTGGATGTGATAGATTTGTGTCTATCTTTAGTTTGTGGCTGGAAATACACACTGGGTTGCAAAAACTGGATTGAGACAATTCAACTCCACAGTTATCAGGTTATGACTCTCCTACGAGCGTATGGACTATGTAAACAACCCTTTTTGCAGTCGTGTGGTAGATGTTTCACGGATAACTCACCTATTTCAGGCTGTATTAGTAAAGTTGCAGTTCAACTTTTTTTAACTAGTGCGTAAGAATAAATCTTTTATCATCCTTCCTTGCATTTACATTGCAAACGGATCTGGGACAAAAGTCAAGAGTCTCAAGAGTAGTAACAACCTGAAGTTTGGCTAGTTTAAATCAGTGCCAGGGTTAAACTTGTAGAAAACCAGATTTCAAATCAATTTAAATTGATAGCATCATTTCTTATTCATTGCTCGAGTGCTCAAGGTAAATCATTTCATTGAACAATTGATCATTACAGACATAATCAAACAGTCAGCATTAGACATGGCCACTGGAACGATAAGAATTTCTACGGAGCAAGTGGCTAAAACTGGAGGTCAGCAGTCAAAACCAACTAATTTTGAACTCCGATTGACAGAAGAGCAAGAAGAATACCTGGAGAGACAATTTCAGAAAACCAAGAACCCTCATCCGAGTGAAATGATGCTCACCGCTGCGGAAACCGGCCTTATGGAAGAAGAAGTTCAAGTAAGAGATTTCATTTAGATATCACAGTCCATACCTAAAACCATTCGATTGTCGGACTCTGTTCTTTGTCTTGGTTCCAGTCGCGTCCATAAAGTTTTAGTGTTGAGAACCCCTATTGGGGAGGAAGGGATATATGAGATTTGAGTTGGAGATCAAATTCCAATTTGTCTCGAGTTAAAAACAAAACAAAAAGCAGATCGTTTTAGAAGAAAGAATATTTGGCACAACCTATTGGCACTCGCTCTGTGGATTTTTTTCTGAAAAACATTTAAGATTCGAGTAGACTCTTAGGAGACCGCAGTCTAAAAAATTTGACAGTATATTCTTGTATTCTAATCTCTTCATGCGTGTGTCCCTGTAAAAAAGGTTGGCCCTTTTGAAAGGACAAGAATTTACTTAATTATTATTCCCTCTGACTCATATCTTTTATTAACAATGTAATGAGGAGTTTTTTATACTACTTGTACAGCTTATTTATGCAGTCTTTATGTGCGAGTTATGCTTATTGTACTTTCAAAGGATTTAATATCTGATTTAAAAATTAAATGAATGAAAAATCCTGACTTATAATAATGCCGCCTATCCAACTATCCACAAATATCCCATTATATTTCTACATGAGTATCAAATATCAAATCAAGTTCTTGGATTAATGAGTTACCTTACTTATTTACCTAAACATTAAATGCATACCTTCATTAAATCAGTCTTCATATTTCATATTCTAAAGTGCATAATAGCAATAACTGTAGCAATAACTGTTCTGATTAATTCGTTTAATCGTTAATCATCTTGGAAACCATGTGTTTTCCCCACAAGTTTCAAAAGAAAGTAAATGTGTTGTTCAAAAAGGTTTTAAAACTTTTCCGCATTTATGTTGAATGAACAATTTACCCGGAACTCATTTATGTCTGTTAAAAATCATCATCATTAGCAATAAAGTAGAATGGAAATTATTCAAGCTTATTTTTAGAGCTAAATTAATACCAACTGCTTTTAATGCTAGGGAAAAATTATTAAAGAAATCCTGGCAACATATTTCCTTATTAGAAATAGCCGTTTTTGTCTCTAGTTAAATCATTTTAAATGATTGACGAGTTTACACTTGCACAAGTGGAGCTGGAATAAATTTGAACCGGTGAAACACCAGGTCAAATAGGCAGTTTAATTTTACTGATTTGTTTCAATATGTGATTTCAGGCTTGGTTCAAACAAAGGATGGCCATGTGGAGAAGAGACCAGGGACTGAATCCAGTAAGCAGTCGAATTTGCTAAAAATAGATGACGGAATTCACTAAAAATGTGAGAAATTTGTATTCTTCAACATTGACTATATTAACTAGTTTGAGCAGACCCATCATCAACTTTTTATCCGTAAATTGTATGACTTCCATCCATTACTCGTCCAAAATCGATGAATCTGTATACCACCCATCATCATCATCAAAGCAATATATCTGATTTCTTTCTGCTTTCTCAAATCGCAAACGAAATGCAATCGCATAAAAAAGTGCGTAGATGATATATATCCAATAAAATATTATGCTCTATTGTGCTTTTATTTTTTTCTGATAATCAATAAAATAAATATATGAGATGATGTCATAATAATATCCTAAGCAAGTTGGTATTTTTTTATCCCAATTTAGAACTTATATGCATCTCCTCTTTGTGATCTCATTATTTGGTCAATCTGTTGATTTTCATGTCATTCTGAGCAATGTCATGTTTTAAATCTCTAGCCATTAGCCAAGCCAATGGAAGCGGAATTCATTTTTGAGTTCCATTCGATCAACTTTAAAAACACTTGAATCATTTTACTGCACTGAATTGCGGACTATTGGAATCTGCAAACTCAGTCTGCATTTGTGTGTACGATTAAGATCTAATCTAAATTCTAAAACCCTCGACCATGCTCTGGTATGATGCAATGAAATCCACTTGATCTTCGAATTAAACACTTGCTATGAATGTATTCAATGCTTTCGCATATTTTGGTATGCCTTTTGTAAGAATGAAGTTCAAGTTCATATTTAACTTGTCATGGTAGATGTAAGCCATTCAAAAAGATTCCTCTGTCTGTCCCTCGTTTTATTAAACTATGAGTATCATTATAAGAGCTATGATTCCATATAGAAAAACACTGATCAATATTTTTTGTCTAACCTCATCGCTTGCTAGTTTTTATTAAAAATTATAAGCAAGCTCATGGCTAACAAAGCCCTCGTAAAACTTTCATTGAATTGAGGCAACCCTTCCTATACTCCGTGACACCATGAACATATTGTAATTGTTGGCTTGTAATTGTGTGTAATTTGTAAAGGTAACAATTATTTCCAAACTCAGTCTTCATACTCAATTACTCAGTGTTACTTGTGTTACCCATTTCTAAATTACACCCATCATCAATAACGCCGCATAGCAGATGAAAGGTAACACGTAGCATTGGCTTACCCATGATCGTGCATTAATGTTAATGGAATAGCTTTTAGTATTTAGACACTTTGGTAAAAGTTCTTCGCATAAGCTTTGCTGACTAGATGGAAATTAACAATATGTATTTATGCTATTTGTATGAAGGTTTACAATTCAAAATAGAATCTTGTTTATAGATTCTAGGGTAACCATGTGTGATTAGACCTCAGTACTTTTCCTGGCGCCCGTGCTGTTCGCCAGTAAGGAATATTTTATTAGTGTTGCATTTCTGGGGGACGGAAATTATGCTAAATTTATGCAAACATCCATCACTGAGGTTATTAAAAAGCTGATTTTTTCGGAGTAAGCAGGAACAAAAACAATGACGTAATTTTACGGCCTGATCCATTTACCATTAAAAGCTTCAGCCACAGAGCAGCACTTTCTTAAATTAACGCTTCAAGAGTATACACACTTTCCGTCTAACACTGCAACTTTAGTCATGATCTCAACGAAAAAAGTACTTGATGTTCCATGTCCAGGTTAGAGCCAGAGCAGCCTTTGGAAATAGGTAAGTAGAATGTTTAAATTTACTGTCATTTCAAGTAAGCATTCCTCATAATTGCTTTCAAGGATTCTTGAACTGCTTAAAATGATAAATAGAAAATGTATGAATATTCTTTGTTTTAGTCAATGTTCGTAAACAGACCTCAACAGCCCATTTATAACTTATGCTCCGGACTCACTATTGCTCGTAATGGATATATCATGTACTTTCGCGGATAACCCTGACAATTATGCTGAGCGAATCCTACAAGAACTCTACTGTATACCAACGTGATGATTTCTTTGGTATGCATTAAATCGACGAGTCAACAATAAATAAATGGGAAGTACGCAAAGTTTCTTCGTTTTAAAAAGAAAAGCTTCGTAATTAACTTCCTTGTATTTTTGTGTAACCTAGTAAGGAAAGTTAGCTGGTTTAAAAGAAATAAAATGCAAATTCTAAACCTCTGTTTGGTATTTGAAATGTTTGAATCAGAAAGTGTGAGAATTTAATAATACGCTGGTACAATTAGGTAGTAACATGTGGACTGAGCATAAAACTGATGATAAAGTACATTTGTGGAGTGTGATATTTTCATTTTGAAAGAGGTCGTAAAATGGAAACGAATGAAGCTCATTAGATTGAGGCAAGACAAGGTATCAGATATAAATTGGTATTCAAAACCTCAAACAACCTACTTCATGAATTTATTTTAGTCTTAGATCAGGTGTACAAAGTAAAGGAATAAATTTTATGCTTTTGTTTGCTTGGGAAACGATGGTTTTAGTCTCTTCAAGAGACAAAACGATAAGTCCAATCCCATTTTTCATAACATTGTTTAAATGTAATTCCTGATATCAATTCGAGATAAGGAATATTGTTTCTCTGCATGAATCATTACCATGAATGTTAATACTATTATGAGATACTATCTTTTAGGTGGTACTCAGGTACTTGCTCAATTTTGATCTCCCAATGTCAGGTTACAATTTCCTGTCAAACTGATTTCCATTTCTTTGCACTGCACACTGCACTGCTTCCTTCGCGTACTCGTAATGATATTCATCAATGTCCAAAGCTATTAACGAGAAGGAAGGAAATAATGTAAATATTCACGCTCCATTTGCCACAAAAACATACAAGGATATAAAAAAAACCATAAAAGACCAATGGTAAGAAATTTGTAAGGCAGGAGCAAAAACCACTTGGTAAGTAATATAACACGCGATATCGTATTGTAAATTGTGAATTCAAGTCAACAAATACATACATTATGGGAATTGCATAACGCAATATGACATTCTTAAGGCTTCTTTTGTGCTACGAGATTTATATTTTCGTGTACACAGGTTTTGTTACGGTTACAGAAAGTGACTTGGTACGATCTTTCAAGGGACAATATGATGAAATTTTTATTTTTTAAAAGCTTGGTGTCATTATTACAAACCTTGTAGGTAAGATGCATGCAGATCTAGCAAAAGTACAAAAAGAGGTTTTAATATACGTCACGCTTTTGCTGATTATGAGTAACAAGCGAACAGTAGTTGTAGCAGAATATGACATTGACTTTGATGAGGTACATGAAAATGTAAATTTATTTATCAAGTCATGCATGAAATAACTTAAACGTGTCCAATATATTTAATTTGCTATTATGGGCCCATACGTCACGTCAAGAGGCCTAAGTCTGCCCAACCTCAGCTACGACGACGAAACTTTTTCCGTATGCAGATTTAATGGTTTTCCTGACCTATGGTTTGAAATGATACTTTTGATATTTGAATCCACGAATTAAATACTGAATATCTTACAATAAGTCAGCATCAGTAAGTAGCAGAATGCACAACTGACACACACTCCTCGACATCTTTGTGTACACTAGCCATGCATGTATAACATTTCATATTACTCGATAGTACTCGATACAATTCCCACTTGGTTGAGAAACGCTCAGCGATAAAATAACCATGACCCAAATAAATAAGACGAAGATGACAAGCTGGGCCTTCCCATCACATCATAGCATCATCTTCTTCTCTGACATTTCATAAATTTCTTAAGCTCAAGAAATGTTTGTTAAGAGTTAAAGCACGAGCGAATTGATATTGCTAAGGATTGGCTATATTATATGGCATGTGTTAGGAGAATACGTTTTCAACTTATTTAATGCATACTTTAACGAATTTCGTATGCAATAAATCAGTCTTAGCTAAATGATAGCCGTCATCATCAAAATAGTTTTCGTTTAGTTCATAATAGAGGTTCATCAGAATCGTTAATTTATACAGTTGTTGGAGAGGGAAGGAACTAATGGGTCATGGATTAAGTCGGAGGGTTGATGATAGGTAATAAAAATTCTATCGACCTTGAGTTAATTAAATTACCTCAACTAGATTTTCACTCTGCAGATGATATTAATAAGTTCAGTTCTGTCTCATATCTGGTTCTATTAATTGGGTTCGTGGCTGGAATTGTGTCTTTATTAGTTTTAAGAATTATTTGTTCTGCTAGTTAAATTTATTTTGAGGACATATGCATTTATTCAACGCTGCATCTCCATACTAACTAGTGACTAGTGTCTGCAGATATGACATGGTATGACCCAACTCTGGTTCAGATTGTTTTCGTTTCAACAATCTACCCGGAATATATGTGCAGGAAATTGTAGGTAGGTTTCACATTTTTTTATTTTTGGTAAACCGCTTACATATATATATATTAAAAAATCTATATTTTATTTTATCAAAACTCATGACACGCACAAACCTTATTATAAGTTACATTACACTCAATCATTCGTTCACAATTATTCACTAAATTTACTCGTTCAAACAATTCATCATCACTATAATGTAGAAGAACACATTAAGAAGAGCGCTCTCGAGTCTAGTACTAACATACATATTAATTTCTTGTAAAGTACATGCGTGTGCTTTGCTGAAGGATTGTAATTATGTTTCTGAACAACATGGGTTGGACGAAGTTTGCAAACTGGATTGGAATGATTCTCAGTCTTTGACTATGATTGCTTACTTCATATCTTCAGTATATCGATGCTCTTATGTCTGTTTGTCCTTTGCTTTAATCTATAACTGGGAAGTGGACATTTATATATAGGTTGGGAATTAAGCCTTTTTATACTTCTGGAACATTACCTAAGGATCACTGCAAAGTTGGTGACACAAATTAATGTCCCACTATAAGACTCTGCGATGGATTCGATTATTTAAATAATAAAAACAGCTACCATGACCATTGAGACCATAAATGAATCCTACATGGAATAAGTTGGCATAAAAATATGCACAGAAAATACAAGTGAATGCTATGCATCCCATAATTATCTAAACTTAACTAAGGATTGACTGTATAAATATCTGTTACAAGAAGCGCATAAGAAAGTTCTTCAAAACGAAGTCAACGAAGGTACATTCACAATACATAATACTTTAGCTTGGAAATGTAGAAATTGGAAACTTGAGGCGGCTACTGCCGAGTCTGATAATTTGAAATCACTTGCAACAATAAATAAATTTCAGATTATTAATGTAAAAATAGACAAAGGACGAAATTAAGACTCAGAACTTTGGATCGAATATTATGGGGTCTACTGATATGCACAAGGCCAAGATACATATTTTAGATAGTATACTTAAGAACATTAAATCCGGAAGGATAGGCATGATGTAAGAGGAAGGCATATATGCTGTACATGAACGAGGGATTGTACATTTCTCGTGTATAAATACTTTCTTCGATTAGCAGGATAGAGTTTACAATTAATGGAACACGTCTTAAACTATTCATGGCTGCTTTAAATGCCTAAATGTATAAAATGTAAAAAGATTTAACACCATGCTTCAGGGGGAGGTGTATAACTTTCGTCATCACTAGATTGTCCGCCGTACATATCGGCCAATTTCTTAAATCTTGGCCCAAATGTGGGCAGATAGTCAAAGTTTAAGTCACCGTCGTCTGTGCCTGATGCTAAAGACGACAACGAACCCATTGAGTTCCCATCCCCCTCGTACGCATAGTTTCTAACATCGTCATATGGTAGACCATCAGGGTCATTATCCACTTTATTCTTGTTTCCTTGCAAGAAGCTCTGAATATCAGGTCCGTCTCCATTATCTGGAACTAAATTTCAAAATGTAAGGATTACTAATCAGTCTAAGAAATTTTCAGTTTAAATAAGAAAGAGGAGAGACTAAAAAGTTTACCTCGACCCACTGGGTGAAGATTGTCCATGGGGATTTTATCTGTGGGAGATGTTATGTATGAATTGGCTGGTTTCATAAGGACTGATAAATCATAACCAGTCTGATCTCCTTCACCGCCCCCTTCGTCCGAGTAATTGATTATATTTTCTCTGACATCGTCTCCAAGTTCTCCCTTAACTTCTTCGTAACTACGTCTTCGACGATAAAATACTATGGCTATGACGAGAAGGAGCAAGACAAGAATGCATACTAGCAGAATAATGATGAAGTTAACATCAACACCCAAAGTAGCAACTTGGACATTAGCAGTAGGAGAATCACAGTTTGTCACATTAAGAGTGAAATGACTTGGGTCTCCTAAGTTGTAAAACTGCAAAACAGAACAGATATAATTAATTATATATGAGTATCGTAATATTCGTAATACTACCTCAAGGGTCAACAAATGGATTTTTACCTGTCTATTAAAAGTTAAATTAGCAATGCAACCGGAAAATTTTTCCCTTGTAGGAATAGAAGACCATCTCATTACGTTCTGCAAGTTTGACGGATTAAAGGACATGCCACCCAGTTGTAGAGGTCCATTAACATTCAGCTGGGTATTAGTACCAATAGGATTAGCTGATGCAAAACAGCTTCCGTCATTACTTCGGCACTCGTCGATTCTTAAAGAAATTTCCTGGAAGTAAAAAAATATATAAAAGTTGAAGCGATTTATTGTTTTAAATACGTAATAATTGCTCATTCAGTAACATACGTTTGATCTCCAGGTAACCCAGATTTTATGTGAAAGACCATCTCCAATATTTGGCGAGCTAGGGATCTCAAGTTTTCGGACACCACTACCATAATCGAGTAAGAGTAGAGGCTTCCCATCTTTCAGCTCAAGAGATATAAAATCTGTCAAGCCATAATGTTTTGATTAGAAATTAATAAAATCCAATGAGGTTTTTTTCAATTCGAAAACCACTTTCTAATTTTTGATGTTACCTGTCAAGCTCATAGCTGAAGATGAAATTGGGCCATTATAAAAAATTAGACCATTTTTTGTGTTCGTTCGAAATTGTACTTGAAGTTCTGAGTCATTACAGACAGTGAGCGGTGGGTACCAAGCATATCCAGCCCCATCAAGGGCAATGGACGTGATCTCGCATCTAGGTCCATCAAATCCAGTCTTACACTCACACCTATAAATGACAAAGTTAACGTTAGTTGCATTCAGATTTGAAATTCTTTAACGGTTTTTTGGATATCCAAGATAACTTACTCGAACCCCTCTCGCCCACCTCCCGACTGACAAATACCATTGTTAAGGCATGGATTTGGTGTACAACTAGTTGGTAATTGAGCTGAGGTACATGTACACACGGGATCGACAAATGCACGCACGCCAACGAAGGATGTTGTGTTTGTAAAAATTGTGTACGGTATGTCACTTTTAGAAAGACTATTAGTGCAGCTTGATTCACAGAAATGTTTTTCTTTCATACATTCGTCAATGCCAATCATGACGATATTCATTTTCAATGTTTTCTCCAACTGAGAGAATAAAAACAACTTAAGTTAAAATCAAAACTTAAAACATTAATGGATTTTACAAATAACACCATAAGTTTTGAGTTGGTCCTTACCACTTCTTTAGACTCCGCAAGCAAGCCATTCAGTTTTTCTGGCTTCCAATACGGAGAATTGTGGACAGAGAAGCGAACATCAATTACACTTACATCCGGATTGGAGGGAGAATTTCCAACAGTGAAAACATCTACATTTTCCAAAGGAACGTCGAACCGAACGGCAAGCTCTTGATGTAATTTGTCTTTTAAGCTTAGGCCCTGTAAATTATTTAATTTTCACATTGAAAAAATCTCCGCAATATTTTTTTTTTAAATAGATGAGTTCAGCTGGCTTACATTCTTATCTGGTTTAATGAACTCTTCTTTTGTGGTTCCCATGAACCTTATTGAGCCAGAATTGTCCACAGCTTCATCAGTAATTTGCTTGACAGTTACTACTACTTTTGCATCAACAACAGAATTCCATTGACTGTCAGCTACCTAAAGCGATTAGTGTAATAACAATGGTCAGCGACGTAAGATTGGTTATTGGTTTTCCGATAAATAATTAATTATCCATACCTTGAACGATAAGTTGTATATTCCTGGTTCTGCGGTGTGCTTCATATTTATTGAGCCAGTATCAGAATCTAAGGTGAAGTGGTATGGGGGTTGTCCATTGAACGTAAATGTTTTATATGGAAGATCCCAATCGTCAGGGTCTCGAACATAAACTCTTCCGATCGTATAGGGGGATTTCTCTTTATACTTGTAAACAAAAATTTTGCTCTCTCCGTCCTTCATTGGGTTATCGTTTTCGTCACCAATAATCACCGTTAAATTGCTAATTCCAGTTTGTCTTTCCCGTCCATCATCTGTAATTGCAATAGGAATGACGTAGTGCTTTCTTTCCTCACGATCAAAGTCCTTTTTTTCTGCCTTCAACGTTCTCCCTGTTCGAAAATTTATATATTAAGGAACGAAAAACTTTATATGACTTTTTAAAATTTGATCAAAGAACTAAGTTTTACCGTCGATTGAAAATAGATTCTTTATAGTAGGCTCAGCAGACGAATCGATGGCAAATGTAAAAGGTGCTCCATTGTCTGGTCCATCGTCATCGGTTGCGTTTAACTGAGTTATTGATCCTTTTGGTTGGTTTTCATTCCAGACGACAGGATTAGGTGAAGACAAAACAGGCTAAAAATAAAAGTTTAATTAATCACTATTAACCATCGGAAAACAATTTAAGTTTTTAACATACTGCATTGTCGTTGATGTCGATCAAATTGATAGTAAGTTCCTTATATGCTGACAGTGTGGGGGCAATACCCCATTCATCAGATGCTCCAACATAAACTTGCCAAGATGCATGTCCGTTAGGTGCATCTCTGTCTAGGGCTTTTATAACTTTGACACAACCGTCTTTACGGTCTACCGAAAAGTGCTCTTTGCCCTTGTTTATGAAATAGGAAATATTTTGCGGGGCCGATCTGTCTCCAATATCCGGATCAAAGGCATTGACCCGAAAGATGCAATCCGATGGAACTGATTCTTCTTCGATTGTTGTTTCTGAGTTCATGGGTTCAAATTCAGGAATTCTATTGTAAAATACAGTAAAATAATCGTTATATATTGTAAGTACGTTTCAAACATCATAGTGGATTTTTTTAAACACAATAGAAAAAACAAACCTGTCGTTAACATTTTGAATCGTGATCTTAACTTTTGTGTAGGTGTGGTAAAGCGAATCTGATGCCCTAACCACCAAGTCGTACTAAAATTGCATAAAAAGTTCATTTATACAAAAGTTTCACGATTCAGTAAAAAATATAAGGATACTTTTTTTCTCGAAAAATAATACCTGTCGAATCGTTTCGTAATCCAACTTATTCTTAACCGAAATTATACCGCTCCTACTTGTACTTCCAATAGAGAAAGCATCTCCCACGTTTCCTTCAGTGATAGTGTACGTTATAATTGAGGCTATTTAATGGGAAATTACGCATGCTGATTAATTTGTACACAATTATTTAGATAATTAAATGAAATTATTTCAAGTTCAAAACGCATTTATTTAGAGAGAAGCTAACCTGCATCGTCATCTTTGGCTCTAACTTCGACTACAACATTGTTATCTTTCAAGTCCGCATTTTCACTCATTTCTGCTTCATACAACTCTTTTTCGAACACCGGCTGAAGGACAACAAATTAACTGTTTCAACTGCACATTGATAATATAGAGGTTACTCATTTTTTTTAATAGAATATCTTACCTTGTTGTCATTTTTGTCAGCAATCACAATCCTTAAAGTCACAGGTCCTATTTTATTAAACAATTAAATTATTAATAGATCTTGAATGTAAATGCTTTCGAAAAATTCAACGCCTATTACGTTCATTTGGCTGCCCATTTTTTAAAACCACAGACGGAGCACCGTCTCTTGCGTAAACGTTGAGTTGGTATACGTCCTTTTCTTCTCGATCAAAGGATTTTCTAGTCGTGATTTCTCCAGTTATAGAATCGATTTTGAAATTTTCTTTGTCTTCGTCTTTTAGGTAGTATGTAACCTATAAGATACAATAGTAAGCATTAGTTTCAAAGCTGTGAATAATTGAATATAATTGTTTGTTTAGTTCTGCCAGACCTCGTTGTTAGGTGATGTCCCGTCGTTGTCAATAGCTCGAACTCTCTTCACAGAGGTTCCAATCGGTTCGTTTTCTAAAACCGTTCCAATAGTTACCTCAGTAAAGTATGGCTATTTAAAAAAAATCCAAATTGAAACCCTTAAATCATTTTTTAACTCACTAATTGTAATTTAATAATAAATAACAATATGAAAATATATTTTACCTTTTCATCATTTTGGTCTGTTACCAATACCGTTAAAACTGTTTCTGTTGCTAAATCATACTTGTTCTATAAAATATGGATATACTTTTTTAGTATTAAAGTACTATTGACCTGAATAATTTATATCACAAGACTTACAAAGGCTCGAATTGTCAAAGTAAACTTCGAAACCGATTCGTAGTCCAACTGGCGATCTAATTTCAAATGGGCAGTGTTCTTTCCTTCAGTCTCAAGTGTGAAAATTGTATCTTTGTTTGTTGGCTGAGTTTGCCCGTTAACTAGCTCAAAAAACACAAGGTCGTCGTCGGCATTGGATCTACAAATAATAAATTTATCCATCATCAATATTTAACTTTTGATACCTTAAAACTCAAATTAGTCAAAACTTACATAGCCGAAAACGTTGCAACAGGTCTGGCAGGATCGACAGTGTATTCATCTAAAGTAATTTGAGTTGGAGGATTATCAAACTCCGGTGGACGCTTTTGTGGCTCTACTACTATAATTGAAAGATCAGTCATGGCACTCAAGGGGGGTATTCCCAGGTCAGAAGCTACAATTCTGAGTTGAAATTGTCTCTTTCCCTACACACAACATATGATAATGATGTATGATTGATACATGGAAAACAAATTATGCGAGGTAAAAATAGGCCAAAGATAAACACTGACCTCTTCTATCGGTTTTTTAAGTGTTATTTCTCCACTAGAAGGAGATATATCAAAGTAATTATTATCTGTAGGGCTGTTCGGGTGTGAATCAATGCGGTAAACCACAGTTCCATTGTTTCCATCGTCGATGTCTGTTGCAGAAATTCTCATAACAACCTGACCTACTGCTAAATCTTGCGGCATGGACTCCTTATATTCCTGTTTAAAAAACAAAAAGTCGCCTATTAGTAAACCGTTTCGAGGACATTACACGAACATACACGAAATAGACGATCACGACTCCAGCTTGAAATATGAAATACTTGTTACCTTTCGTCTTTTTTTAGGAGCCTTATTAAGTAAGCATGAAAAACAGATGATTTTAAAGTTTCAACACCCCAAGCCAATTCCATTTCAAAATTTTCATTTGAAACTTACAAACAACTACAAGAGAAGTGGCTACTTACATATTTGTCTAACGATGGATTCCATTCGTGTGCGGGTACATAGGATCCTTGGTTCGATCTCCTAAATAATCGATTATTCTATTAGCCCAAGTCATTACACTTTTTCAGAATGTTAAGATGGAAAATAAAAATCCTGGACTTTTACCTTGATAGTAAAAATTGAGCAGTATTGTCATTGATGTCTGTGATCTGAACTTTCATCGTACACACAGCATCCAATTGGGGTACACCATTGTCAGTGGCTTGAACTGTAACATACACTTCTTTTTCTTTGGCAGGTTCATCTCTGTCGAAGATCTAAGAAAAAATAGCACAGTTAATAAAATTGAACTGTTCGAAGGATTCAAAAACAAATACTGAACAAAATCGGTGTAAAAATGAACGTATGATAAATGTATTACTTTTCTCGTGGTAATCCATCCCGTTTGAGCATCAATTATAAATGCATCATAAGTCTCATCGCGAGACACTATGGAATACGTTACAGTACCTCCAGACTCAACTGGGTCCGCGTCGTTTGCAGTAACCTTGAAAATTTCCAATCATTTTGTCAAGATATTTTTAAAATGTATATCTCATATCCGTAGCCACAAATTTGGATAAATTAAATACCTGAATTACTAGCGTCCCTGCAGATTGACCTTCTGGAATTTGGGGCTTGTAGTTGCTGCAGTCAACAAAATCGGGTTTGTGCAAATTCTGAAGTGCAATTTCAGCCTACATAAGAAAATTACCACACTAATAAACACATGTGAAAACATTTAATTAATTAATAAAACAAACATTTCAAATCAACGATTGTACCAAAACAACTGTACAAAATACTAAAATAAGCCCTATCGGATTACTTTGATTTATTACTGCTATTAATTTACTTATTATTACTTATTATTTACTAATTATTACTGCTATTGTCGTTTGCATTGAGTTTCAATAACTTTTTGAATTTATTTTACATTATTTTGGGGAAACCTAATAACTGCTAACAAAAACTACCTACCCATATGAACTTATATAAATAAATATCAATGACAGTAACTCTGGAGAAGCCATTACAGAGTCATAAAATCATAAAATCAATATCTCTCATAGTTTTAATAATTAATTGAAGTAAGTGTCAAAAAGTCAATCAATATAGCAGTTCGTACACGTTCCATCCCTCTAACACCCACAAAGGCATGTTAGCAAATTCTGCTTTCCAGCTATAAATTTTACGTTTTGCTGGACTATTACCACCAATATTATTATAACTAATCTTAGATCTGGGTTAGCTCTTACTGAACCTATACAGACGCATAAGCGCATATAAGCGCAAGCTGGAAAAGTATTTATACGATGCACCTATTGACTTACCCTAACATACAGAATAAATGAAGTCAAAGAAGTAAAACCAGTAAAACGTGTCTCTTTCGTACCTTTACTGGGATGATGAATGCATCTGTGACTCGAGAATCAGACACATAGCTCTGAAAAATTGGTATTTCGACATCTCTACCTTTCCTGGGTCTCAGTTGATCATCCCCATGATGTAGTCTATGCCGATGGCTTTCTCCTGAAAAACATTAAAATAAATGATGTTATTATTATTTCGTTACACGGTATTTTCTATTGATATAGGCATATACTCCCGACAATTACTAAGGAATAGAATTATCGACTACTGTCAATTGTCAGCTTATAAATGAATGTGATATGATGATATTAATGTAGCCAGATGTGGAGATGAACATTGTGTAGGAAGACAATAATAATGAACCTTT
>JAQFYM010001296.1:0-35842 GCA_034694785.1 Agrenia bidenticulata | reverse complement strand
CTAAGGGGAAAATATGAAATTGCATGTAATACACGAAATTTGGAGTCGGGCTAAATGAAGTTGTACAGGGAAGTTTTAAGAATAATAACATGGGGGCGGCCAGGCCCAATACCCTTAGTAATTTAACGCCCTAAAATCTCTTGGTGACGATTTCGAATTAAAATTCGGAGCCATGATGCAATAATTTATTTAAGCTGAACAGCTTCAATCGGTTGAAGTTCTAGTGCTTAAAACGAAAATTTTAATTCGAAATCGTCACCAAGAGATTTTTAGGGCGTTACTAAGGGTATTGGGCCTGGCCGTCCCAATGTTATTATTCTTAAAAATTGTCCCAACCCTGATGGGAAGGACTGTGAACATCGGAAAATTCATAACTTTTTTTCATCCCTTCTTCTAGAATGTTAGCTTTCAAACAAACTTTTTTTCATCAAAATCGGTCGTAGGGATAGTTAGAGACTTTTAAAGACCTGGACAAATCATAAGAACACCCTGTATGTTAAACGTTTAAATAATTCATCTTTATAATCTTAGACATATGTTTGGGATTAATCAGATTAGTCACTCTACTTAATAACTCCTTAATTTGTACTGTCCTACACTTGAAAAGCAAGCATTAGCAAAACCAACAGAAGATTAAAGCTATCTGAAAATAAAAATAAATCCTAATAGTCCTCTGTTACGATGTGTCTCCAAATTCGAGCATATCATTATTCAATTACGTTAAAAAATTATGTTGCTTTTTCAATGACTGTTTTAATTGTTTGATTTCAAGTCTATATTTAATTAAAATATGATTAGGTCTATTATATATTTTTTAGAAATGGAAAGAGATGAGTACTTCTGTTTACATTTGGATAACATTGTGGCCATTTTGAAAATTAATAAATTATACTAACAATAACTTCAACACATGAATTTTTACTTTTTTGATCCAATAATTATCGAAAATCCAAGTTTTTATAGATTAAAGTTTAACAATGTTAGAAACTTTTAAGTTTCCAGGAGATTCTCAATCCTGAACATTGTTGAGTTTTTGGACATCTCTACATTTTTTTTACTAGAAGCATTTGTCGACAAAATTTTGGATTTTGTGCAACTCTGCTGAAGACTCTCTACATTTTCCCCCAAACTATTATTTACTCCATAATCTCTGTTTTCAGCACAATAATTTTCTCCAGAACTACTCTTATTATGAGAACCAGCTAATGTTAACTCATGTATTTCGTACAACAATTGCTCCTGTTGTGTTTTAGAATCCACAGCCTTGCCCTCGACGTCTGTCACAGTTTTATGTCGACAAAATTTCTTTGGAGCATCCACTTCTGCATCCTCAACCTCATAATCAAACCCATCGTCATATATTGAATTCGCATGAACAGCTCGTGTTAAAAAAGATTCCTTTGAAATGGTAGATGGACGAGAGCGCCGTTTTCTCCTGCGGTAGTTTCCATGTTCAAACATATCCAAGAACTTCGGATCTAAAGTCCAATAATTTCCCTTCCCAGGACAACCTCGTTCCCTCGGAACTTTGACAAAGCAGGAATTCAAACTTAAGTTATGCCTGAAATAATAATAAATTAAATTATTATAATACATATTATAATATATAATTCTTTAATTAAAAAAATCCGAAGAAACCGAAGAAAACCGAGCTAACCTAATAGAATTCTGCCATCCTTGTATGCTTTGCCTGTAGTAGGGAAATCGAGTCATTATGTATTGATAGATATCATTAAGTGTCAACTTCCCTGAAGGTGAGTTTTGAATCGCCATTGCAATCAAGGCAATGTATGAGTAAGGTGGCTTCTCGGGTAAGTTCATGTTGCAGAAGGGACTAAAATCTGACGACCGGAGGGAGACGAGTATCCTCCTGTTGCAGTTGATGGTTGAAGAACTTTCATATATGGGCATTGTGCGGGGCACTGGATATGGTGTTATATAAGAGAGGAGATTGTTGAGGACATTGTTACTAAATACGTCGACTTGCTTTAAAACGGGAGAACAAAAACTTTCCGCACTTTTGTCATAGACTCGTGTTGGATAACGATTCCCAAAATATGGCTGCATTGTAAATTGAGGGAAAGTCGGAGAAAGCACAGGTTATTAAAAATATGATTAATTTGATAAGTCGGTGTAATAAATTTAAAAATAGGATTTGGACTTGAACCAGAACTTCATGGAGAACCTTCTTGAAGCAACTGGGAAAAGTTGAATCTGATGATGAGTTCTTCTTCTTCTGGACTTGATGGTGGTGGTGGTTTGAAGACTAAGAAGTGCCGACAAATCCAGTCAAGTTTTTAGAGGTTTGTGGAGTTTATTGATATGTTCATTTCATTGTTGTTGTTTCACGATGGTTAAATTTCTCTTCGTTTAGTTTGGTTAGTCGCTACATGGAAAACAAAACATACATTAGTAATGCACAGATATGGATGTTCACTAACAAGGCGAAGGATTGGAAGTAAAATGAGGAGTTTCATGTATTGAGACAGACAAGTCACACAAGTACAAGATAACAGAGCATAAAAAAACATCTCATAATAACAAAAATATAGCTCCTGCTACGGATAATGAAGAAAGCATGCCTTGCCTAAACTCTAGTAATAATAATAATAATACCTAATACACTGAAATCTGGAAAGAAGTGTAAGCAAATGAAAGCCAATGTAAAGTTTATAGAATAAGCAAATTTCTTAAGTATAAAGACTTTAACTGTCCCACAAGCCGGGTTTCATAAATGTACATTATATCCACATTAAACCCCCTTGTTAATTATATAATCTGTTCCCACAATCTTTTTCAAACAAAAACATTTACACAAACGACCGGCGGTGAAACAGAAGGCCAGTTTAACTAACAAGTAATAATAACCATTTCAAAAAATATTCGAACAACGGACATTAACTCATTATAGCCGAGTCCTTTTGACAGGATCTGTCAACGGTAGACATTTTATAGCAATTAAATTTTGAAAATATCCAGCAAGTTTACATGATCTATCAATATTTATTCAGTATAATCTATAGACACCCATGGGTTTAAATATTTACAACTTATAATGAATGAAAACACAAAATTACTAAATAATTAAAATCAGATGTCATAAACCAGTTAAATTAAAACCCAATTAAATATAATCTTATTTGATCACACATCATATTTAGTATATTTTATTTAAGGCGGAAGAATTTTTTAAATAAAAAAAGCAGTGATATTATTTTTGTAATCTTTACAACTGATGTGCACTTGCACTTGCACAAAGAAGAGCATCTTGAAAAAAAATGAAGAGTTAAAAAGGCCACCCAAAGAGCCCTTTAGTTTAATGTTTACTTTAGTCATAGGTGACCTCCCTACTTGGATAAACATACATTAACTTTTCACACATCCACACTTCCTTTTGCAATGGCAATTCCATAATCTCTCTAAATTGTGTAACTTGCTCCATCCTCTCCGTTGGGGATCTTTTCTACTCATTATTTTCAACCGATTTTAAAAGGCACAGTTTATTATATATTATTTACTGTGGACTTTCATTAGTCAAAATTATCTACGAATTATGCCAATATTGTGAAGTGATGTCTTGGAATGGCTCGAGATTAAAATTTCGTTATGTGTTGGTATGATTGAATTAAGGATAGCGTGTTGAAAAAAGACAAATTACACTAAATGAATGACATAGACCTGATGCATCCAAGGGGTATTGGGTACAAATTTGGGGTGGATACAGCCACACGTTCGTATGTATTGAAGAACAAAGGATGATCTTGTTATGTATGATTTATGAGTCAGTTGATGTCATCATGCGTGTGGGAGGGATAAATAGACATACTGTTAGCGTTATAAATACTTGGATTTAATATGATTTCTTGACAGGGAAACAGACTCAAATTGGAACGAGATGAGACATAAGCCAAACCCGACCCACACGTCCAGAAGAACAGAGTTGAGAGTCAATGTTCATAATCCTGGTAAATGTAGGTAAATAGAACGGGAATTGCGGATTATCTTCGTGTTTCTTGTTTTAATGGAATACAAATTATGTGTTTTTAGAATGCATTTTCTACACTCAATCCTCAATCCCAGTGACAACGGTACTAAAGACTAGCTTATTTGTTTTAGTCCATGCATAGCCTTAGTTCTCATTATGATGAGTTAAGAAAACATCTTGGAATATCCAACTGTAAACTCTTAAATCGTCTATCATCTAGTTTATATTCATGTTATCTTGGATACTATTTACTTCGATATGCATTTTGAACGTGTTTCACAAAAAATGCAATTCAATCACGCATATCTGGAGATCAGCATCTCTAAGTTTTCTTAGTGGGGAAATACTACGTTGGTTTTTTTCGGTTTCATCACGTCCAAAATTAAAATTGTGAGTAAATGCTTATCATAATGCCATGGTCTTAGAATTAGTAAAATTAGGATTTAGAATAAACAATATCATTAAAAACATCTTTCGGGATTTAGAAATACCAAACTAGAAATTGTTTTATTCCATTTTGCATTTGAAATTATGGTAATTTTTGTCATCGCATAGTAAAACATAAGGCATGAGGATAAAACTTTAAATTTCTACGAAAAAAGACTGCAACATTAACATTATAAATTACAACGTACCAATAGTTAACTTTAACATTTAAAGATTATAAAACGTAGAAACAAACTTATTCCACTAGCACACGGTCTATCGTTCGTAAACTATTGTATCTTTATAGTTTTAATACCAAGGATAACGAATATTGATTTAACTAGCGGATTTAACAATTAGGATTCACAATATAGTTTTTTAGTCAATAATTAGATTAATATATGCACCTAAGTGGAATGTATTAATTTTAATTCGTGGAAGCATCTGGCAAACTATCAGTAAATAAATTACTATGCTATGGTTTTGGATGATTTATGCGTTTGAATTTTTCTTCATAAGCTCCAAGTCTGATTCAATCATATCCTTCACCAAAGCCTGAATATTATAATGTAGTAACCAGTTAAAATATATTTCAAAAAGTTGAAATAAATCGAAGTAGTTAAAATAACGAATAACGTCTTACCAGGAAGTTCACTTTTGGTTCCCATCCAAACTTTTCTTTAGCTTTAGTTGGATCTCCAAGCAAAAATTCCTGAAAGTAGCATAAAAATCATAATCTAAAATCAAGATACTTTGTTTGAAAATTATTGAGTTTATTTTACAAACCACTTCGGTTGGTCGATAATACTTTGGATTCACACGAACTCTAACAACTCCAGTATTTTTTTCCTTTCCAATCTCATCAACTCCGTCGCCTTCCCAAACAATGTCAATCCCAACAATTTTGAATGATTCTTCAACAAATTCTTTGACACTGTGCGCCTCTCCGGTCGCTATTACGAAATCTTCAGGTTTATCTTGCTGAAGCATTAGCCACATTGCCTGAAACAATTTACTAAGTTTAACTATGCTGCTGTATTATTATTGCATAAAGGAATAACCCCTGCGTCAATTTAAAAAGTAACTACTACTGATCCCAATATACTCACTCACCTCTACATAGTCTTTTGCGTGTCCCCAGTCTCTCTTAGCGTTCAGGTTTCCAAGTTCAAAGCATTCGATTTGTCCTAGATGAATTTTCGCAACAGATCTTGTAATTTTACGAGTTACAAAATTTTCTCCTCGTCTAGGACTTTCATGGTTAAACAGGATGCCATTGCAAGCGTACATTCCATAGGCTTCTCGGTAATTCGTGACTATCCAGTAGGCGTACAGCTTTGCACAAGCTGTTTAGTCGAAATGAAATTTAAAAAAAAATTATTAAATACCTAGTTCTTTGATCATATATTTGAACTTGATTGATAAAAGTATGTGCAATTTCATTTATAGATTTGCAAGAATTTTAAAGCCTCGGTTACTTATTGGAGTCTAAAATATTAGTTAAAACAAAAAATATGAATACCGTAAGGTGATCGAGGGTAGAAAGGCGTTGTCTCCGTTTGTGGAATTTCTTGAACCTTTCCATACAACTCAGAAGTACTGGCTTGATAAAAACGGACTTCCTTTTCCATTCCACATGTCCTTATTGCATCTAAAATTCTGAGGGTTCCAACTGCATCAACTTCCGCAGTATATTCACTTATATCGAAGGAAACCTTTAATTCAATTACAGTTTATTATTTAAAAAACACATTTCTTTGGTACTATACGCGCCGAGTACCAGGTCCTCTACTTACTTTCACATGGCTCTGAGCAGCTAAATTGTAAATCTCAGTGGGACGGACTTGAACAATAATCTTGACTAAACAGCTGCTGTCGGTCATGTCCCCATAATGAAGCTTCATCTTTCCTTCTCTGTGGCCCTTTGGGTCTGCATATAAATGCGATATTCTCCCAGTATTAAAACTGCTCGACCTTCTTATCACTCCATGAATCTCGTAACCTTTGTCTAGAAGCAGTTCAGCCAAATATGATCCATCCTTCAAAAATACAAATAAAACTTTATAACTAGAAACTCAAAGTACTTCGTCTAGGATGTAAACTATTAATTTAATTTTAAGTAATCAATACAAACTATCATTTCTTATACCTGTCCAGTAATGCCGGTGATAAGGGCTATTTTTCTCCCTCCGTTCCAAGAACCGGGCTCATTCCCGTTGCAAGTGATGCTATTATTTTCGCTCATCCTCGATTTGGATAAAATAACCTTAACTTCTAAATACCGGTATGCGGTCCAACGTCTGTTTCCGGTTTGAAGTT
Source organism: Agrenia bidenticulata (assembly GCA_034694785.1). Lineage (NCBI taxonomy): Eukaryota > Metazoa > Arthropoda > Collembola > Entomobryomorpha > Isotomidae > Agrenia > Agrenia bidenticulata. Next base: position 29,112 of record JAQFYM010001296.1, on the reverse strand, counting down.
GCCTGTATCTGTCACTGAAACAGCAGTCTTATACTCTTGAGAACTGAGTAGAATCGGCAGAGCTTCAAGTGTCACTAGTGTCAGTCTAGTCTAAAATGATAAAATAAATGAGATAAGTATCCACCAAAACATGCAGCCCCGGTTTCACAGGACCAAATCAAAGTCTACTAAAACGCTAAATGTATTCTTACAAATGAAATTAAGATGCCAGTTGTTTTACTTACTTGGAGTTGTAGTTCTGATTTCAGGTTAAAGTAAAATGAGCTTCCGCATCACCAGCAGTTGGGACAGTTGTCGAGAACGCTGACGTGTGCTGTTTACTTGGACAATATTGATCTTTTCCAGCCTAACTTAAATGCGTATGATTAGAAGGAGGGGGAATGAGTTGACAGTGTTTACTCTGAAAGATTATTTTAATTCCACATTCAACCTGAGCAAGTCAGACTAGAAAAGAACAAATGATTTTCATAAAAAGCGGGAACGTGCAATTTTTTTTGGAGAGGGAACGAATAACGAATGTTGTCCTTGCAAAGAAAATATTTCTCGTCTGTGCGAACGAATGCTACTCGGTTTTCCGCCTGCATCCTAGAAATTTTCACAAGGCAACCGCAACTATGTGACCCATGTGCACACTTTGCAGTAGTTTCATTTTACTCGAGAGTCTGGATTCGTCAAGTGTGTGTCGGTGTTTATTTATTATGAGTTTTGATTTGAAAAAAGTCTGATTCTTGTTCTTGGTTCATGTGTGTACAATAAATACTTTAGTTTCACACTAGTTGCAATTGAGAATTGAGTAAGTCTGATGAGAGATGTTTTTGTCATCATTTACTAATTTCCGACTTTATTCGAGCTCATAAAAAACCAAGCCAGTTAACAATTCGGGAATTTATTGTTAATTTATTTTATTATCAATTACAGATTGGATTAACGATTGAAGGACGCTCTTGAGATGAACTTCCCACAGGCCCCTGCTGGCCCTGATGCCCTGATGCAGGGTAGGAAGTCTATGATGAAATCTTTGTCACTTCTTGGTCTTGTTGAAAAGGTATGTACAAATCAAAAATCAAATGCAAGGTGTACAAAGTATGCATTTTTAGTTGTAAAGCTATATCTGATTAAATATTATTTGGAATTTAAACAGTACCTGGCGGACAATTGCAGTTTGTCCTACATCAATATTGATAATATGATTGACACCCTTCAGACGGCCACATTTCAATTTGCAAGGATGAAAAGGCAAGTGTTTGCTCACATGGTTAGGAAAGGTAAGGAAAAACTAAAAATATAGTTCAAGCATTACTTAATGAATACAGAATAAGAATCCTAGACTTTTTAAAATTTTCTTTTGAACTTCCAGCTTATTTTGAGTACTGTCAGCGGAATGAAGTACTAACTCAGGTTCCTCCAGAGAAATCTGACGATATTGAATCTGGATTCTTAGCAGACTCTAGTTCAATCGCTGTGGATTCCGACAGTGACATTGAAATACAGGTGTTACTTTATTTCTTACAGTAATATTATTGCTAATACTATTAGTATAGCATTAAGTCTCACCGACTCATTATATGTACTAAATGAAATGAGGTTTGTAGGAAGAGTATCAGCCAAGGAATGATAAAGTGAACACCCATTTGACAAACCTTTATTCGGGATCAATGAACGGAAGAAAAGCACTACCTTCTAATTCAAAACCTGACGGGAACAGTAAAGGGAACTGTCTTACTGCTGTGATTAAAAATCAAGTTTCTCCTGGTGCTGAAAGTACTGGGAGCTCAGATTTATTCATACCTACTTCTAGTAATGGATCAAAACTCGTTAATTTAGACAATCCGAGTGTCATGCAGAAACAGAAAGGGCCAATTGACAATGCTGACGATAGTGACAACGATTTAGAAATAATCGAAGAAGTCATAGGTGATGGAGTCATTAGACAGACTAATGGTCAAAGTGTCTCAAATGCTGGTGAAATCGGAAATAAAACAGCGAAAGGTTCTGGGTCTGAAATGGTTATAGTGGTTACTAGTGAAAAGGAAAATACTGTATTCAAATCCAGTCGTGATGTAGGAAGTTCAAGCAGTCTACCTTTGGTTGATGTTGATGTCGGACAGCATGTTGGGAAATTCTCGAATTTAGATTCAAAACGTGTGAATTCAATCCTCGGAAATAACGCCACGATTACCGTGAGCTCCGCACAGGATGCTACGAAAGCTATTCGTGCAAAGATTATAGATAGGCAGTTAGGACTAGAATCTCAATTTATTCGAACAGCGGCCCCGACTAGAGGTACCAAGAGGAAGAATCCGTCTGGAGTTACAGCTAGTGAAGGATTGACTAATGATATGACTCCTAAAAAGTTAAAGAAAGAAATCAAAATTGTTCAAGATTCTGGGTATCGGCTTGCTGATTTTGCTGGTAGTGAAAAAGTCGTTGAAGTATGAAATGATAAATATAATAATTATAATAATCGGAATAATACCTTCGTTAATTATTTACTTTTTTAAACTTAAATACACAAATTGTTCGTATTTACTATAGGAAGTATGCAGACTCATAATGCACTTGAAACATCCAGAAGTTTACAAGACTTTAGGAGTTACTGCACCTCGAGGATTTTTGCTCCACGGTCCACCAGGAACAGGGAAGACACTACTTGCCAATGCTTTAGCTGGGGTAAGATCATCCACAACTCACTGGAAATGGGGAAAACCATAAACGGTTTAAATAATTGTTTAGTTAATGAATCTTACTAATGTAGGAACTGCAATTGCCCATGCTTAAAGTGACTGGACCAGAGATTATATCAGGTATTTCCGGTGAATCTGAAAGTAACATCCGAGATCTCTTTAATCAAGCGCTTGCGATTGCCCCTTGCATCATATTCTTTGACGAAATTGACTCCATCACTCCGAAGCGTGAAAATGCACAGCGGGAAATGGAGCGGAGAATTGTAGCACAGTTACTGTGCTGTGTTGATGGTAACTTACAATTTATAAACATTTTTAGATTTTCATGACCATGTTCAATTTTATTTGGACGGGTTCTTCTTACCAGATTTAATGAATCACGAGAATGGACATCAGGTCTTGTTGATTGGAGCAACGAATCGCATAGAATCAATCGATTCTGCTCTGCGACGTGCTGGTCGATTTGACAGAGAGATTTGCCTAGGAATTCCTGATGAAAAATCTAGGGCTAAGATTTTATCTGTGATTTGTCGAAACCTGCGACTAGCACCAGGATTCGATTTGAGTGTTTTGGCGAAATTCACACCAGGTTACGTTGGTGCTGACTTATCAGCGTTAGTCAGAGAAGCTGCAGTTCAAGCAGTTAACAAGGCATTGCTGGAGTCTGACAAACGAAGAAACAAGACAAACATTGAAACAGGTAAAGTAGTTGTATGCTAATGTCACGGCTAATAATTTTAATTGAGAAAGTAACTACTGTCAATGATTTGAAGGTATGGAAGATTCGATACAAAATTTTCAATCGTGTGATGAAGCAGCCAATACTTCTAACGAAGATAAGAATGACATTCCAACTCCGCTAGTTTTAATTGGAGATGTATCATCTGAGGCAGAGAAAATAACTGAAAATGTAGTCAACTGTGAAGAGGAGAATATGGAAGTAGATTCGAGTGAAGCTATTTCCTCTTCAATAGTTGATGAAATAATTGAGCAAGTAAATTTCAATGTCGAAGCCGAAAAACAAGAAATACATGCAATTGAAACTTCAGATGTTCCAGTTGTCCAAGTAGAACTACAGCAATCTATAAGCAAAGAAGAGTCAGACGAACCGTCACATTTGAGATGGATACGGGAAAGTGCCCCGCTTTCCAAAAACGAGCTTGATGAACTTTACATATTTATGGATGACTTTGAGATTGCATTGAAGTATGTGCAGCCTTCGTCAAAAAGAGAAGGATTCATTACAGTTCCTGATACTACTTGGGACGATATAGGAGCTCTAAAAGATATACGTGAAGAGCTTGAAGTATCAATCTTGGTAAAGGAACATTTAAATTTTCAACTATTTAATTTTCACTGCAACTGTAGCTTATTCCTGATATATTATTACAGGGGCCTGTAAAACATTCATCTGCCTTTCAAATGCTAGCACTTAACACTCCGGCTGGTGTGTTACTTTGTGGTCCTCCAGGTTAGAGAAATTATCATTATCAATGAACTTCAGTTCTGGTATTGGTATTAATTTTACTTTAAAAAATAAATTTTATATTCATTCGTAAATTTAGGATGCGGTAAAACCCTCTTGGCTAAAGCGGTTGCGAATGAAGCAGGAATCAATTTTATTTCCGTAAAGGGACCAGAACTACTAAATATGGTATGTATTTATTATTTTGGTATCAATTTTTCAATGAGTATTATGCCTCATGTTCAGAGTATTTATTCATGCCATTTTTATTACTAGTATGTTGGAGAAAGTGAGCGGGCAGTTCGGCAGTGTTTTTCGAGAGCCAAAAACTCCAGTCCTTGTGTCATATTCTTCGACGAATTGGATGCTCTTTGTCCAAGACGTAGCGATAATCCAGAGGTTAGTACCCTTTAACTTTAAGAGTCAAATATTTCTTCCATTTGAACAATTTTTTATTAACAAATAAATAGAGTGGCTCCGGAAGTCGTATTGTTAACCAATTACTGACTGAAATGGATGGTATGGAAAGTCGGGCTGGTGTATTTGTTATGGCAGCGACTAATCGGCCAGACATTATTGATCCTGCGATACTTCGACCAGGAAGGCTTGACAAAATACTTTTTGTGGATTTTCCTACTGCTACAGACCGTTTTGAGATCTTGACGGCAATTACAAAGGTGAATAATTACTGCAATGTCTGCTATGAAATCATTTGCCATGAGAAGATTGGATTAATAGGTTCTTAATTGTGTGACATGATAGCCAGGAACAAGGCCGATTCTGGATATTGATGTAAACATGAAGGAAATATCAGAGCGAGAAGAATGTGAACACTATACTGGAGCTGACCTTGCAGCACTTGTACGAGAAGCATCAATTGCAGCCTTTAGGGATCTCGTTCTAAATCACGATGAAACTTCAGCTCCTCAAAATAAAGACCTCAAAGTTTCAGCACGTCACTTTGAGACTGCTTTTTCAAAAACTAAGCCATCTGTGACTAAAAAGGTAAGAATTCATGATTCACTTAAATATTCGGAATGATATACCTAAGATCTGTAGTTCTAATGTAACATATTTATGAATTTTAGGATCGCAAGAAGTACTCAGAAATGAAAGAAATATATTCATCCCTTCGAGAACGTTAAATGTGTTCGTAGTTTCTATTTGTATAAATTTTTTATTTTAAAAAAATTGCAATTTTTCCTTCCATTTCAGTGTTATTCAGAAGTTTCTGTGTGTAGCGTATAGTTAAAAAAAAAAGATAGATCTTAGGCAATGAATTTAATTTTCTGGTTCTCGGATCTGGTAATTTATAAATCTAAATTATAACTGCAAATCGAATTTGTGATTTATGTTTCAATAAATATCTTGGAATGTGTTTGAATAGTAGATAATAATATTGTTAGACTGTGTTTTAATTTTAAGTTGATTTTATTGCAATTGTATATTTAGCAGTGCTCGAGTAGCTAAGCTGAGCTGAGGATCAAAGGCAGAAATAGCTGTAGTTCAAATCCTGGTTAAAGTCAATGAACGATTGATTGCTGAATACAAACTCTGACCAGCCACTACTCATGGAACAATCCCGATGACCATATGTCATTACCATTACGAAACATGGGAAATAAGCTAATTAATTAATACTGCATAATTAACAATTAAGGTTTAGGCTTTTCAACACGAAACTGCTTACGCTATTACAACATAGGAATAGGACCACAGTTGTCGATTAGTTTAGCTCCTGTTAACTTCGGAATTTATCTTCAATAGAAAATATCATAGAAATCCATGAAAATGGTCCTAGAAAAATTATTTTTATTATCTTTAATTCTCACTTTTCAAATCGTCGTGGCAGAAAAGCAGTATAACGGGTATGCAAAAATTGCATGCATTTTTACATTGAAACTGTTTTTTGGCTAAAAGGTGAAAGCAGAAAGAAAATAAATCTTCAAATCTTATTCAATTTTTGCAGCTACAGAGTTTATACGGTAAAAAATGCTATAAATGATACCCAATTCCAAGCCTTGGTTCAACTCCAAAACAATGCAGGCAAACTAGATTTCTGGAGTGATCCTAGTCGGTCGAGACCAACTGATATGATGGTTCCTCCAGATGAGTTTGTCCGAACGGAGAGCTACTTGAGATCGTACGGAATGGAGTACGAGGTAGCCATTCAAGATGTTCAAGGGTAACGATCCCAAATTAAAATGATAAACTTTCAAATATCAATCAAAACTGTGAATCGTTAGCTGATGCAGCCCTGTTACAGTTGTTATTTGTTTTCAGGGCAGTGGAAAAGGAAAAGAGCGTCCGAACAAATCGACAAGATTCAGGAATGAATTGGCAAGAATACAAACGACTCGGAGTTGTAAGTAACTCAATATCATTATCACTAGATATTTCATAAGCATCTGGAACAAGTTATAAATTGACCTGCTTGTTGTTAACTAGATTCATGGTTGGTTGGATGCCTTAGCTTCACACAGCCCACTAATAGCTCAGGTGGATTCAATTGGATCATCTACCGAGGGGCGAGATCTTAAGTTACTAAAAATAGTAGCAAAACCTGAAAAAAACAACCCTGTCATCTTTATTGATGGTGGGATACATGCCCGGTGACTTATAAGCGTTTCATTTTTATTAGTGTTACCTAATTCGGTTTATAGAGTTTTTTATTGTGAAGGCTGTTGATTTCTCAGAGAGTGGATCTCCCCTGCCGTTGTCACCTATATTATAGGTAAACTGATGTCTGCGATACCCGAGGATAGAGATCTAATTGACAACATTGACTGGTATTTCCTTCCTGTGTTAAATCCTGATGGTTACGAATACACCCACACCGAAGATCGTCTGTGGAGAAAGTCAAGATCCAGACTTAATGGGGATGAGTGCATTGGAGCAGACTTGAATAGAAGTAGTTCATTAAAGCCTTAAACACATTTTCATAATAACAATTTTAAAATGAAACTAATTATCTGCAAAATTTGTAGACTTTGACTTTCATTGGGCTGAAGTTGGCGTGAAAGAAGATCCCTGTGCTAACACGTATCCAGGACCTTATGCTTTCTCTGAACCCGAAGCAAATGCTACTGCCAGATTTCTATTCGCAAACCGGGATCGGATTCGAGCTTATCTTACTTTTCATAGCTATTCTCAGGTAAATTGACTTAATTCTGATTTGTTAAAGTCAGTTATACAGTTTATCTAGTTGTATTTCAACTACTTTTGGAACAATCTGAATTTTTTATTGATGTTTGAACAATTCCAGTTATGGCTCACACCGTATGGCTACACAGAAGATCTACCAAGTGACTATGACCAATTGGTAAATCGAAGTTTTTTTCTTCCAATGAGTGGGTACAATTTTACAGAATTATTGTGATCGATATCGTATTAATAATCAATAGGAAGGTCTTGGAGAGAAAGCTACGCGTGCATTAGAGGAAGTTCACGGTACCGAATATCAAGTTGGAGCTCCAAGCCGAATTTTATGTAAGTATGATTAATCTGCATAACCTGCTACTTTGCAGATTTCGAAACTTAGGGTACCTAATTCGGTTGGGTTTGGACTTGATAGTATTTTTAGCTTAAATTGACACTTTTAAGAGCTTCTGTGAAATATTTGATTTTAGGGTAAGCCTCCCTCTCGAGTAGAATCAGGTTAATAATAATATGCACATCCCACATCCCTTTTTCTAACTAATTATGAACACCTCCATTGTTTTTATGCTGAAATGGAGATTTATTACATTATATCCACGAAAGATTCTAACAGCGGGTCCTCCAGAGATTGGGTGAAAGGAGTTCCAGGTATCAAATACTCCTACACAATCGAACTTCGAGATCAAGGAGACGTTGGCTTCCTGCTTCCTCCCCGAGAAATTCTACCGACTTGTGAAGAGACCTGGGAAGCAGTGAAAGTGGTTGCTAAACAAATAATAACCGAAGGACGGAATACTAGAAAAGAATAGCTGAATTATTTCAATACCTTTTACATTTTCCCTTATCTATCTATGAATGATCCGGGAGATTACTTCTTTTCAAAATTTCTATTCTGGCTAGTCTACGCAGTTTTTACTTTATCGTTCTTTAGCTTGGTCTTGGTGGGATATTAATGGGATCGGGGTGTAAATATAAATCTACAAATAAATATGTACATAACCTGATTTTACTCGAATTGGATATCGCTGATTTAGCATGTGAAACACTTTCAGTTTGAAGCGACCAAGCATATACAGAAGTTCATCAGATTTCGTATTTTATGACACAGATTTGTATGGAGGAAGTAGCCAAGATTGGGCACGTGGGTTTGGAAATGTTACGTACTCATATACAGTTGAATTGAGAGACGACGGAGAAAGCAAATTTCTTCTTCCTGTGACGCAAATCCTCCCAAGTGGTGAGGAAACATGGGAAGCCATCAAAGTTATCGGAAGGGACGTCATTGAACAAGAAAGCAGAAAAAGGAAGGGCCAATAGTTAAATTTCGCAGATATGTATGTGAATTATAATGAAACAAGATATGATGTAAATCCCCAAATGTATGAAAAACATTTAATGTGTGAATAAAAAGTACATATTATGTGACCTCGCTAACAAGGGGTTCGTTCATTTATGCAGGGAATAAAATGCAATGTCATCGCATATCTACTTGACATTCAATATTTTTGAATACAATACAATTATTCATAATCTAGCACTTTCATTTGCATTAATTCATTCATTTTGTCAAAACAATGTGCTATCAGACTGCAGAGCAAGACTTTTTTCTTTTAAATTTATTATGCACAGGTGGACGAGAATGTGGTAGAGAAAACAAAATCTTAACAGTACTACAAGGGGAAACTGCAATCTCAGTATTCCTAATCAATAAAAATAAAGTAATCCCTTTTTCTGGACAATTTTTTATAGCATAAATAAAGAATAATGCAACGACCACGTATGTGGTTATAATATGAAATGACAAACACTTCCAATAAACTAACTACTACATACAGTTTGCATAGGGAAAAAATAAGTGGTCGAAGCTATAAAAGCAACCCTATGCTACTCTGTGTTTGTTGGAACGCTGGATCAGTCCCAACAGAGCAGTTATGGAACCCATTTCAGTTTCCGGTCTTGGAGTGGCCACTCCAGCACTTCTTCCAACATTTGCCTGTCTCTTTGCTACTTTTAGCAATGGCATCAGAAACTATGAAGGGTAAACAATTAAACACAATATAAAAAGTTTAAAATTTGAAGGACACTTAAGAACTATTTTACACAGGTACCAGGTATTACGAGTTCATGCTAATGACAGCTCTACATTCGAAGCTCTGAAAAATATATACCATCGGGAAGAGTTTGATTTTTGGAGTCCTCCAAGCATGGTCTCTTCTACTGATATTCTAGTCCCCCCTCAGCAACTTGGGTCAATCAAGTCCTTTTTTGGACTTATAGGAGCTCCGTATGAAGTTTTAAAAGACAATCTCCAGTAGTAAGTTGCTACTAAACACTTTAATGTAATCTATTCCGGATTATTTTTAATCGACATTTTTAATTAGCGATCTGGATTTTGAGAAGCTCAACTATATTGCCCGACAAGAAAAATCTGAAATGAACTGGAATGCATACCATAGATTAGAAACGGTAAGTGGTGTGACAATTTTGACCCATATAATAATTAATAAAAACTATCCTAAAGATGAACAGATCTTCCATTAATGTATAAAATATGTGCAAATAGATACACGGTTGGATGGATTCGTTGGCACAACAGTACCCATCTCTGGTGACCCTTTTTACCGTTGGAATGACTACTGAAGGTCGTCCCTTGAAAGTAATGAAGATTTCAACGGGTGGAGCTAACTCTGAAAAGCCTGCGATTTGGCTTGATGGGGGTAATCGATTTATTAGATATTTAATAAAAATCAGAAAAGGGAACATTTTTAAATGAGATGCATACAAATCGAATTACAGGGATTCATGCCAGGTATTGTTACAACATTCTAGACACCTTTGAGTTACACTAATTTGTATCGGAGTTGGGATTTTATGTAAACTATAAAAGTTTTTACGACTTAAAATTTATGGGTAAATGTAGGGAATGGATATCTCCGGCAACCGTTTCTTTTATTGCAAACGAGCTGATCACAAATGCGGTTCGAAAGCGACAAACCAAGTATATCGATGCATTCGACTGGTACATTCATCCTGTGATGAACCCCGACGGTATTTGTTCTAAATGACTACACTCTGCTACTATGTTACACAAATAAATGTTTCAAATCGACCCGTCAATTATTCTAAAAGGATATGAGTACACACATAGTGTAGATCGACTCTGGAGAAAGACTCGATCTGGAGGAACGCCGATTTTAGGGGGCTTGTTTGGTTGCTGCAAAGGAACTGACCCTAATCGAAATTGGGACTTTAAATGGGGAGGTAACAAAACTTCTGTATGCATTCCTTGTTTATATGATTGAAAATATTGATATAAGATTAGAATGCTTGTAAATTAACTAGGAAAAGGCACAAGTAAGAATCAATGCTCTCAAATCTACCATGGACGAACTCCAGCCTCGGAACCGGAAGTGAAGAGCGTTCAAGACTTCATTATGGCTAGGAAAGATCAAATTAAGTTGTTCCTTACTTTTCACAGTTATTCGCAGGTAATTATTTTTTTGTGTATCAGCGTGTCCTTAATTAGCGAATCGCAGTTATAACAAATTACATATACTTTAAGTAATTTTCACCCCCCATATAGTTGCTTCTCCTTCCTTGGGGTTATGACAAAGTTAGAACCGACGTAAGTGAGATTTATAAAATGTTCCTTTCTTTTTTAATCTTGTTACAGTTACCATAAATATAAATAAAACTTGCTCCGAATTATTTTAGGATTACGAAGAACTGGTAAGTACATCGTACTTAAAACATTTCTTCCTATATCTAAACAATTTATTTAAGTTTTGGTAACGCTTCAAGATGAAAGTGGGTAACAAAGCATTGAAAGCCCTTGAAGCTGTTCATGGAACCAAATACGAAGGTGGGGCTACCCCAGAATTGCTGTACCCAGCTGCAGGTGAACATCTTAATATTCAATTCGTCAAATAAGTTTATTTGGGTTATTTTTAGTTTATTTTATTTAACCCCTTCTACTTATTCTCCAAATTATAATTTGGCTAAATCATTATTCATTAAGGTGGAAGCCACGACTGGGCCAAGGGTGTTGCAGGAGTCAAATTTGCCTACTGTTACGAGCTTAGGGATACCGGAAAAAATGGTTTCGTTCTCCCAGCGAACCAAATTATTCCCACAGGGATGGAAACTTTTGCAGGAGTCATGTCCATGGCTGATGACGTTATGGAATACTACAATGTTACTTCATCAGCGAGTCCGGCCGGTATCAGACTTGTGGAAACTAGAGGAGCCGGTCAGTAGTAATTTAAAGTATTTTAAATTATATTGTAAGTCGATGAATGTATGAAATGTCTTATCCATCACATTTCTGTTGAATTAAATGCTTAACGAACTTGAACAGATACAAAGAGCCTACACGGTTGACTGTTTAAAACAAAAATTATTGCATGCATATAACATAACGAAACCGTTCATTTTGTCTTGCAGACATAGACAATGAGCTACCAGTAGAAGCACCCAGTCCATTTGCAAATAACACCCAATGTTCCAAAGCCGATGAGGAAAATTGTCTCATAAAATTCGGGGATCAAAGATGCGACTGCCGCTCATCTATTAATTCATGCTTTCTCCCGAATGTTCCTATGGTCTTTTTTTAAATTTTTTAATAGGAAGGGTTTTATAAGTCTCATGAGGGGCTTACGGATAGTTCAACTTGTACTTATTAATCTGTGATTTAAAGGGTCGGTGCACTAAATATAATGGAGGGGTAAATTGCTGCTCAAGAAAAAGATGTGATAGCTGCTGTTGTTGCAAACAGCCTGTCTGTGAATGCGTCCAGCTAATAAAATGCAAGAGACCTAATAAACCTTACGTAAGTTGGAAAAACGGTTTCAAATTAAATCCGTTAAAGATATCCAGCCTTGTAAAATGTCAATTTTATGATTTCTCTCAGGGATTCTGCAAGGGATCTATTAACATCATGTGCTGCAATGTTCCTCCAGAGACAACCTGTTCGCTTTAAATAGACTGATAAAAGAGGTTTATGCACTGATGATTGATAATTAAATTCTGTGTAATTTACAAACTAAATTGAATATACTCTTTTTAATCAACATTTACGCTAGGATATAAATATTAATACCTTGAAAAGTAAACAAAATCCAATCAAAATTCTACAAACCTTGCGTAGTTTTGTGTATCATTAACATACAGTGTACTATGGTCAGTTTGATATATATACTTTTCAAACTTTATGCTAATTCTACTCAAAGCTTTGAATCGAAGTAATCGAACTCAAAACTCAATATATAATACGATCGACGATATTTCAGATAATCTTTGTGACATATACACATACTTTTCATCGACACGTACAACAAACTGTTCCCTACTTTACAAGTAAACAGAGGATGTGCAGTAATCTTTAGGACAGTCAGTTTCTAACAGGTTACATTTTGATACATTAGTGACATCCATATGCAACCTAACGTAATCTGACTCGGACTCATCCGATTTGTAGTAATGACAACCCACTTCATCTTGGTAAGGAGGGCTTAGAATATCCAAAAATGCAGCATAATCTTTACCACCCTCTCCACTGACGTATTCAATTTGATGAATATTTCTTGATACTGGGGTTATGGTTTGAGTGCTAGAAATTCTGGACAAGATCATATCTGGGCTTCTAACAGCAGGGATTTTCAGGCTTTGGTTCATCTCTCTAATTGCCGCCGTGTAAGTTCTGACTCGGAGTTGTCCATGGAGAACTTTGATAAGTCCGTACATTCCAGGGTGGTCATGAAGAGGAATCCCGCTTCCTCCGGTTTCCATCACAATAATTACGGCACACATAACCGGGTTTTCACAGATGTGAATGAACGTAATCGGTTGGCGATGCTGAGTAGGAATACGTTCGATGATTTGATGAAGATTAATATTATCTGCGTTTAATGTACTCACTGCATCGCTTAAAGACTGCAGCTCGGATGCAAATTTTTCTATATGACTGGGATCTACTGTGGCCGAGGGAGCTGCAATTGTTCTTAGTTTAAATACCTGATGAGCCTTAGCTATCACGCTTTTTAAAGCTGACGTAGCCATCTTATCGGTGGACTCTGTTGAAGGAGAAAATTTTAACGGGCTTCATCCTTTACTCCTACCTGTCACCTGATAACATAATTAAAAGTAAACAAAATAATTAATCTCGAACACAGTGCGGATAATTTTTTAAATTGCGATGAACATTTTAGACGATCTGATTTGCCAAAGAATCCCCAATCCGATACAAAAATTTTGTGAAAAATCTACATAAGCTTACCGAGTATCCAGATTAGGCATGCCTAATTCGATGAATTAATTTCGATTAAAATTTTAAAAGTCAGCTATGTCCCGGCTATAGAACGGGTACAGCTGGCCTATAGGTTATATTTGTTTAATTCAAAAATATTTCCCGCCTTTTCTCATTCCCTGATTCCCGATCATCTCATCAATCAGTCCTCCCCAGAGAAAAGGGGATACCTTTTCTCTGAGTCCTCCCAAAATAAATTTCCCTTCAGTTGTTGATGTGATGTGATCTGGACTTTTGGAGCATGTACGTCAACTTAGAGATATCTCTGAACCCGCCGTCAGCGGCGCCCCGTCAAAATTCGGCTAATTTCAAGAAATAGGTTTAAAAACCCTTAAATATCATCCCCACTATAAAAATCGACAACAGTAAGTATCTTAGATGAAAAAGCTTATCATTGTTTCGAGCATATTTCCAAACCTCAAACTTTACAGCAACTGTTATAAAAATATTTATAAAAAACAATAATAGTATTTAATTTCTATCTCATTAAGTAACAAAATCAGTGAGCTACACGTATTTTATTTTATTTTATTCATAAATAAATTTTTTCTTTCATTACGTTTTAATAATAATTAATAATGCATCGTTTATTTATCAAAATTAAATTTCAATAATAATAATTAATAAAATTTCAAAACGGTAGACCTAACGTTTGAAATTGGCGGGAACGTTAGACCTAACGTTTCAAACGTTAGACCTAACGTTTGAAATTGGCGGGAACGGTAGACCTAACGTTTGAAATTGGCGGGAACGTTAGACCTAACGTTTGAAACGTTAGACCTAACGTTTGAAATTGGCGGGAACGTTAAACCTAACGTTTCAAACGTAAGGTAAAGAGAGGGGTAAAGACAGTGGTAAAGACAGGGGGAAAGACAGGTATAAAGACAGGGTTATGACAGGAATAAAGACAGGGGGAAAAACAGGGATAAAGACAGTGATAAAGACAGAGGTAAAGACAGGGGGAAAGACATGGACAAAGACAGGGATGAAGAGAGGGGTAAATAAAGGGATAAAGAGACAGTGATAAAGACAGGGATAAAACGTGGTAACACAACATCAATTCTCGCTTAGTCTCACTGCCCCCATCAACATTTTTCAGTTTTAGGTCACCCCCGCTGGCCCCACTAACCATTTCATTTACAGCCCAGCACCAGCGTTTACCTCCTTTTAAATATGATTTTCTACCCTACGCTAGAAGTATTTTAAAGTATTTTTTTGACCTATTCGGATGTCACAGGTCAAAAATTCAAAATAGCCAATGTGTTTTTTTAAGTTTGCTTAATATTTTAAGCCACTGTTGAAAAACACATTTTTCAGATTTTGACATTTTAGAAGGTCAAGAGGTCACTTTTTCGGAAAATAGACACGCCCTAGGACCTCTTGATCGGGAACATAGACGGGCAAAATGGCTTGCCCCCAGCCCCCTTGGGGGCTTTGGGGGATCTCAGTCAAAAGGGGGATGGGGGCTTTGGGGGCTCTTAGTCAAAAGGAGGATGGGGGCTCTGGGGGCTCTTAGTCAAAAGGGGGATGGGGTCTTTGGGGGATGGGGGCTCCCAAAACGCCCGTCTATGGTCGGGAAGTATGATTCTATAGCATCGGAAAGACGGTCAGAAAGAGATACATTTTAACACTTTTATAGAGAGGATTTTCATAACTTAAATCAATAATAATATGTCAAATAAATTTTTTCAAACTCTCATAGCCACTTTATAGCCATTTACTTTATCCGACCCTTTGACTTGATATCATTAAATGGTGCTTGC
This sequence comes from Agrenia bidenticulata, assembly GCA_034694785.1. NCBI lineage: Eukaryota > Metazoa > Arthropoda > Collembola > Entomobryomorpha > Isotomidae > Agrenia > Agrenia bidenticulata. The sequence continues at coordinate 13,737 of JAQFYM010001296.1, read as the reverse complement.
TACACAATTAGTTTTTTATGGTTGACGGACGTTAGCCAGTTGTTGCATGGTTATCATTGGTATTATTATGGAATATAGAACAGGACGGAGAAGGCTGAGGGCAGAGATGGAGATATTGCAGACACATAGAATGAGCGTGGGAGTCTAAAAGGAAAGTACCAAAGTTAATATTTTGCAGTATCACAGCGAATTCATCTCTTTTAAAGTTTCATCTTGTGGTCTTCACAAGTTTCGCTGTCTTCTCTTAATTACAAGTGCTTCTACCGTTGGTTGTACTTTATTATCTTAAGTGTCAAGTATGCATACTAATAGGAGACGGAGAATAAACTTATTTGATCCAATTGTGAACTTTTCAAGGCCAGACTGGTTCCCTGTTCCGAAATTCATACGACGGAGGGAAGAGAGGCGTTATCGATGGCCACCTTATAGAGGTAATAAGTGTATCAATTATTTCTCTTCATATTACTAGATAGAGTTCGTTCAGTATCTTATGTTTACTTTTCTACAGTTGAAATTCAAGCCTAATTCAGAATATTGCAAAGTGTAATAATGAGAAAATGTTTAGAAATATTGTTTGCAAAAAAATTCCATGAATTGTTTTATCCATTTGTAAGGATTACATTGCCATTTAAATTCAACATTTTAGTTATTGTGATTTAAGTTATTTAGATTTTTTTAAGAATCAATAATTGTCAATTACTAATAAGGATTTTTTTCAAACAAATAGGCTTCGCCCACACCGTTTTATTTCACCCACCACAACATTAAAAAAAGCTTGGACGTATCAGTTATGCTATAATTTATTGCCTCTTACTTACATTAGCACAGATGAATTGTAATTGTAAGTATAGGCAATAAACGGTCGTTGTTTTGATATTGAAATTCGGAAGCATCCTTTAGTAAATATGTCGAAGCAAATAATCCTGGTACAGCTTCCGCAATTTCAAAGTGTAAAAATAAGTATTTCGCCATAAAACTCATCGTTAAATTTTAATCTCCTAAAATTAGAAATTGTATTTTGGTTTGAATACCTAAAACACAGATATCCTTATTACTAATACTATTAGTCATGAAGGTCAAAACAATTATGTCACTAATTGTGAATCATGTGGTATTTTAGAATTAGAGCGAAATTTTACATGAAGTTTAGATGCCTCATATCCGGTGCCGGTCGAATTGAACTTATGAGACCACCAAGCTAAAACAAATAAGGTGTGATGAAGTAGGCAGCAAAAAATCGACGCATCTGCATATGTCTGTGGTACACAAAGCATAATAATCATGATGTAATAATTTATGTCAAAACTTTTTTTTTAATTCTGACTCCTATGCACGAAATGTGTTTCCTTCAGGTGTCAATTAATAGTAAATTCAAGGGCATTTATTTTAAAACTAAAATCTGGGATTACTACCAATTAAGCTAACTTACCTAACAAGACTTCCTTAATAATCTTGTATTAAATAAATGACATGAATCGGTAAAACTAATGGAATATGAAGATCCTAACAATAGGCTCGATAATTCCTTGAAAATATCTGTCTATGTCTGTATTTGTTTTACTGCACTACTCCATAACTAAGAAACCAATTTAAAGCTGAATACTTCATTCGGTTTTCAAATTCGAACAGACTAATCCTAAGATGCAGTTGAAAATCGTCCAAGGACTTTCAAAAAGATCCTTAATAATTAATCCAGGAATAGCATGAATACTTTTTGTGATATTGTCTATTATCGCTTTATTAAAAGTAACTCAGTCATCAGTACGCTTACGATTTTTCTTAGAATTTGTTAAACTCTTTAGTTTATCTGTTTTAACAAATCGGAGCCGTAGTTTGCATCACTGATAACATGGCATGCATATTGATAGTCCTTTAACAAATTACATTGAAATGATGCGGATCTAATTTGTTCTAAAAAAACCCCAATAAAAAAGTTTGGCACAAATGAAGTCATGATGTGAGATGTAATATGTATAATAGATTAAGCGATTCGCTGAAACTTAGCTTCGGTCCTTGTATTTAAGTCTGAGAGCATAACCACGCACAATTCATTTTTTGCGAATCTTCAATCATAAGGTGTGCTGGTCCTAGCTACTGGAACATAAGCATTAGGACTATGTAACTACTTCAACTTAAATTTTATACATCTGTTGGTACACATTATTTTAAATACTTTTTTGGCAGTCACTGCATGTGGTGCTATATACTAAATCATAGATAACAGGAACTGAGGGTGTGTAGGTCACCCCAACCGCAACTGAAAGTGTCTGGCTGGATAGATGCGTCACCTTGGTCTTCGGTCATAAATTTTGACTCCAGTTTTTACCGATAGTGATTTGATATTTAAGATGAGTTTTCTTCGCCTAAGCCTTCTTCACCTTTTCATTTGAATGGTCTGAATTCCATTCCATTTTTTGCAGCTATACACTCATTCAAAGTGAGAATGCATGTAAGGATATAAACTCATTTGTGTGCTTGCACTTGTTGTGTGAAGTTCTACAGCTTGTATTACATTCATATATATAGATTACATTTGACATCACCCTTACATCCCACCGGTCGGATTAGTCTCATGAGTGTAAAAATCATTCTATGACATATCTTTTAAGTGTTCTCAAGAATATTGTAATCCTTGAAAAGTTATACAAGCCAGAGAAGCTACAAAAGAGTGAATTTCTAATAAATTGTTCTTATAAAATCTTTGCATACAGTATATATGTATTAGTATGGACTTGTGAAGTGATCTTCTCAATTTCTTGCCAGGCCAGTTTATTCAAGTCAACAAGACGCCAAACGTTGTTCCTTTTTACTCTAGTCAATATTTCCACACTCTTCATTATTCCATAGCCCGAAACTTAAAATTTTTTTATTCATACAATTATTCATTAGTGATTGTAATTCGTAGCAATCAACGAATACTTAAGTGGGTGTATAATACCATAGAATATTTTTTGTTTTAGTGTGTAGATAAATAATCCCAAAATTCCCAAATATAATTATGGGGAACTGCAACTCCTCAATGAAAGAAATTTTGGCTGAATATAGTTGTGGTTGTTGTGAATGTTGTGATTGTTGTGAAACTTGTTGTGAAGATAATTTTTACTGCTGCGATTCAAATATTAAAGAGTTACCAAATGGACAGCTTATACCTTTACCTGAGTTACCGAAAGATTTAGGTAAAAACATTAATTAAAAATATTAAACTGGAACAACTAGTATTACATGAAACGCTTATTGTAGTTCATGCTTTGGAATTTAAGCGTTGTGGTCACTTATATTTGTAATGGTTTAAATATTAATGTAAACTTGCGACCAAAACTTCTATTCCATCGCTTTCAGCCTGCTACATCCAAAAATTACAGCACAAAACCAACTTGTAAATCTCTTAATCCTTATGCAAATATAGAGAGGCTCATATAAGCTAAATCATGAAAGTCAAAGCTGACGATAACTCTTGATTATGTGACCTTGATGTCTCTTATAAAGATTATACCCCTTTAGCTATTAAAGCAAGCATTCTAGAGCTGTTGATTTTCTCCCTCGTAGTTCTCTTAACTTGAATTTAATTTGTGCATAAAAGAATATTACACACGCTCTAGGCTCTGTAAGATGCAAAGTTCTTTTGTGCTTACTAAAGTCTTGAGGTAATTGGGATTTTTGCACGTGCTAGAGTTATGTACTCGGTACTATCTCGATAAATCGATTTTTTGACTATTGTAACTTGTAACATCTTCTCGTCTTGCAAGAATCCATTGTTTTTATAGACCGAACTGCGGCTGTTTAGAGCGAACACTTCTTTCGATTGAGACATAATCATCAGGTCATGATTTATATAGTCACGATTCTATTGATAATTTACAAATATTTTACAAAAAAATATATTAGTCAAGGTATTAAGTAAAACAGATAACTTAAAAGTCCTTTCTTGATCACTTTACAGATGATGAGAATCTTGACATTCTTAAAGTTATAAGAGTTGATCTGTTGATAAACGAAAATGGTGCATCCCATTATACCGAAAAGTATGATAGCATGCTCACGAAAGAAGACGTTCCAAAATTGGTGGTCCGGAGGGGTCAAGAATTTTCCACATATATTTATTTCAATCGACCATACAATAAAGACAAAGATGGAATTTCATTCGTCTTCTCCGTTGTCGGTATGCATTTTAAATTCCCATTTAAAACTAAAGGCCAAGATTTAGAAACATCAATTTTTTATAAATAATTTAGACGGAAAACCATCTCTATCGCATGGAACTCTAGTTGTAGTCCCTCTCTTGACCAAAGGGAGCCTATTTTTTCAAAAGCCCCCTTTATGGAGTGCTTTCATCGAAGAGATTGAAGACAAGAAAGTGAAAGTGCAGGTAAGCTTACCCAACTGTAATATATGTAGTAATACATATATTGTCCTTGTTTTATTGATTGATTGTTAATTTTATGTACACACAGTTTAAGACCTCGCCTAGTTGTTCAGTGGGCAAATGGAAACTAGCAATCGATACAAAGTTCAGAGAAGGACAAACGGCTGTAAGCTATCCGTTAAAATATCACCTCTACTTGCTATTTAATCCTTGGAATCCAGGTGAGATTTTAACCAATTCGATTCTGCATTGTTATTTGTCATCTATATAGAAAACCCTGTTAGCTGTGAGTCTGTTACCCAATGGTGATGATAAATAGGCGTTTAAATTATGGATTGAGCAGTGGATTTTTTTCCCTGGCGTAGAGTTTTTATTTGTCTAGATCATTCAGGTTTACTTTTGCAAATACGAAAACGCATTAATATTATGAGCCCAAGTGTTTTAACTTTTTGGTTTCCCACGTCAGAGATTTGCTTAATACTTGTTGTTGCCATAATTGTAATAAATTGAAGAAATAGGAAGAGGTAATTGACTTTTATTATTTTTGGCGTGGGTCGTTAGATGATGAAGTTTACATGGAAGATGAAGAACTTCGCAATGAATGCATATTACAAGACACCGGTTTAATATGGCGAGGGAGTCACAACAGACTTCGTCCCACACCTTGGGCCTACTCACAATTTGAGAAAGATGTTCTTGACTGCGCTCTTTACGTACTAAGTGGACCGGGTCATCTCAGCTCTACTGCACGTGCCGACCCTGTTCGATGTGCTAGGGCCATTTCCGCAGCCGTATGATGAACGATTCTTAAGAAATACTTAGAAAGAAATTGCAAGGTTTTAATGGATGAGTTAATTTGACACTGTGCAGGTAAATTCGCCAGACGAAGACGGAGTGGTAGAAGGGAATTGGTCAGAGAAGTTTGATGGAGGTGTCCCACCAACGAAATGGACCGGATCTTTAAAGATTATTAGAAAGTACTACGCTACAAAAAAACCTGTCAAGTATGGACAGTGCTGGATTTTCTCTGGAGTTGTAACTACGAGTACGTATGATTGAATTTAAAATTGAAGTTTGTTGAGATGATTGCCTTGGGGTAAAATTTTATTAATTTTATTTCTGTAGTATGCAGGGCTCTGGGAATTCCTTCCAGACCGGTTACTAACTATCAATCTGCCCATGATACTCAGAGCTCTATAACAGTTGATTATTTCTTAGAATTTCTTAGATGATGATGGAAAGGCAGTAGAGTCCCTCAATACGGACTCTGTTTGGTAGGTTTGCGATATTTTAGAAACTAATTAATAAAAATCGGAGTACATAGAAAATATTATTGGCTATGGCTTGTAAAGGAATTTCCACGTTTGGAATGAAGTTTGGATGCAACGTCCTGACCTATCCGACGATTCTGACAAGAGTTATGCGGGCTGGCAAGTAATTGACGCCACACCGCAAGAGAAGAGCGACGAAATGTACCGTTGTGGACCAGCTGCAGTGCATGCAGTAAGACGAGGAGAAATTAAGCGTCCCTTTGATGGACCATTTGTTTTCAGTGAAGTCAATGCAGATAAAGTCTACTGGCATTACAGGGGCGTTAATCGTCCTTTGAAATTACTAGGAAAGAAAACTGACGCGTAAGTTATGTTAAGTTATGGTTTTCTGTGTAAAACTTTTGTCGTAGCTAAAGTTTGAACGATGAATTTCTTCGGTGTTAGAATTGGAATGCTAATCAGCACGAAAGCAGTTGGGAAATTTGAGCGAGAGGACATCACAGATACATACAAGTACCCAGAAAGTATGTTTATCCCTGCTTGTATTATTATATAGGTTTCAAAAATCAGGATCATGAATACAATATTTAAATGCTAATTCATGCGATCAAAATATTTACTATAGAATCATCGGAAGAACGAGAAGCATTGGTAAATGCTTTAAAGCTAAGTGAAAGCTTGTTTAGTCGATATTACCTAAATGAAGATTTCAATGACGTTCGATTTGATTTTGAATTGCGAGACGACATCGTTATTGGATCCCCTTTTAGGTATGAATTATGATTTCTTAAGTTCGTAAAAAGATAAAGCAATTGAATAAATAATTGTAACAATTTAGAGTTATTTTAATAATAACGAACGTAAACCCTGACAAAGATTACGACATAACTGCCTCACTTCGGATTGACACGATGCTATACACGGGTAAAGTGAAAGCTGAAGTGAAGAAAGAAGTTTTTAAGATTAACATCGCCGCCGACTCAGGTAGTTAACTTCATTAAATCTTCAACATGAAATACAATTTGGAATGAGTTCATTAACTTCCACTTAAAAAATAAATATTAGAGGAAGAACTAGCCCTAGAAGTTTCGTATGATGAATACGCGCCAAAGCTTTGCGATCAATGCGCATTCAATATTGCCTGTCTTGCCAACGTAGATGAAACAGATTTTGAATACTTCGCACAAGATGATTTCAGGGTTCGAAAACCGGATATTAAGTTTGAGGTATTTGACTAACAAGACCTAACTTAGCTATAAGAAACTAAGAGTTTTTTTATTTTTATTAGATTCATGATAGCGAAGAAATCACAGTAGGAGAGATGTTTTCTGGAACAGCAATGTTAAAAAATCCGTTGCCTGTAGCTTTAACCAAATGTCAATTTCTAATTGAGGGACCTGGTTTAGGCGAACCTCTGAAGGTGAAGGTTAAACAGTAAGTACAACTATAATAATGCTTGGATGCTTGCTCTTAAACTTTAAGCTTAAGAGTTTAAGAAAACACAACTTATTATGATTGATCTATCAAATGTTTTCGAGCAGAACGGTCGAGCCTGGAGAAGTCGTTACAGCTGAATTCGACCTAACACCAAAAGTTGCAGGAGAGAAGACTATTTCTGCCAAGTTCAGCTCTAAAGAGCTAGAAGATGTGGATGGATTCATTACAATTGTTGTAAATCCCAGCAACGAAATACCTTTAACGCCTTGAATGTAATTTGAAGGGAACAACTCATAATTAAGCTAACACTATATTGTTTAAAGAAAAAAAACGATTTTGTAAACCGATTTATATAACTATTTTATTTTATATTACTTAAAATCTGCAAAAATAATAAAACTTTACCAGTCTTTTACTGTTGATTGGAGAATGACAGAAGCTTGTTAAATTAGAAGTGTGCTGAAATCCGATCGATTTCCATAAGATCTTCAACTATTTCGTCTATCTTACTTCCTATCTTTCGACAAACTTCCATCTTTTCTTGCCACGGAAGGTTTAGAAATTCCCAAACGAGATCACCATCAATGACACTTTTCGCAGGATTTCCCACGGTACGGTCGGAGGCATCTAAACTTCTACAAAAACATAAAATTGGCATTGTTTGGTACATGTAGGTATTTTGGTGAAGTCATAGTTAGTCATTGTATTTTAAAGTTTCTAACCTAAACGCCTTAGGGTTTAGAGCAGCTCGGTGAGGAAGATAGCTATTGAGAACATTTTGTAACATGGACAAACGACGATAGGTTCTTTCAGATATCGGAAGAAAATACCCTAGACCTCCATCCAGTGTTGCATAAAACGAGACTTGACGTTTTTCGATAGCCAACGAGTTCCGTTTTGTTGTAGATGGGTCAAGAACTTTGCACTTAACTCGAGCAAATGTTGTCACATTTTGACCAAGATGAAAGTCCGCCTTTCTTATTAAACGTTGACCTAACCCATCACGAAATTGAATAAATATTGCTTTCCATTTACTGTTTATAATAGCAAATATATAATATCTCAACTTACCACCAAAGCTTTCCCGAGCTTGTGGCTGAAACATATACACGATGAAATTTTTATCTTTATCTGAGGCTATCAGGCCTAGCTGAGTATTATCTATGAGGCAGCCAATTCCATAAACCTCAAGTGGTTTAAAATCCTTTAAACAAATAAAAACCATGTATAGCTGTTACTGCTTTGCGTAATAGAGCTTAAAAAACATTTCTTACCCGTGAGACCACAGCCAAGGTTCTATGTTTTTCTTGGAACCTTAAAAGTGAGACCGATTTGTATACATCGGCGATGTAAATGAGATTTTTTACACTTATCATCTGATGAATATAAATCGAGGTATCGATGAATGCAATACCCACCAAGTCATTGTCTTTCAACTGCCACAAGTAAAGCTAAACAAAAACTAAATGTTTAGTCCAATACCCACTAATATCTACACTTTTTAGATTGTTTAAAACCTAAAATACCTTTTGGCCTACAGCTGCACAAAGAAATCCCATCACACTGGTAAGAGCTGTCACCGGTCCCTTATGTTCCTTGGTATGAAGAACTTTGCATTTGTTTTTCGTAAGCGGCTGACCAGGTTCTGGTTCGACTTCGATTACATCAACTATCATAATTCTGCCTCGGCTAGTCGTATCTTCTCCGTAAGAATAACTTGTGCCTGCAGCTAAGTACCCTCTCAACCCAGTTCGAGATCCTTCATATGCCAGGTCCACAACCTTTAGACACAGTATATTTTCGAAGGGTTCCATTTCCTGAGCTGTATCCGGGATTACCTATGAGAGAGGGGGTGATACTTAATTTAAATATAATAGTTCACACAAATTATTGATACTGCATTAACGATTTTCCAAAAATTACCTCCCAGGTGGCTGAGGAAAACAGTTGAATACTGAAATTTTCTCTCACAGGCATCGGAAATCTCTCGTCCTTTTGCTCTTCGATAAATTCCTGAAATATGCACGTTATTTTAATATGCAAGTCAATTTAATATTATAATGTTAATTAGACGATTAAACGAGCAAACCTTTTCTTCTCCCGCAACACGACAGATTTTTGTAGAAAACTCGGCTGTACTCAAAGCGACAACATATGTTTTTGATTCAATATGATAAACGACGAAATGAGCAGTACACCTCAATGGAACCTTGCGAATTGGCCATGGCGCATCATAAGAAAGATGCTTCGGCAACATGCAAATGCGGAAGTCATAATCTGCGTTACAATAAATGAATCCCCCCTGTGGGCAGTTGGGGTTGTTGAATGGTGCAAACGCTAAAATCTTCGAGTCTATTCCCATGGGATGAAACCTTAACTGTCCGGTTGTAGTCATAAATATCCAGTGTGGATATGGACCACAAATGAAAACCTGGAAATTGTAAGAGGATGCTTAAGATACCTTTATTGGGTATGGTAAACCGATAGAAAAAAAATCGATTCCTTACACCAGTGTAGCCTCCAAGATATGGAAAGTGACGAAAATGATTTCTGATAGACAAAGCAAATCCTATTTCTTTTGTTGGTCCTTTTGTTTTTGCCCTGTTAAAAAATAAATATATTGGTTCTCTCAACGTTATAAGTTTTAATATGCTTATTTTTTCTGCAACAAGAAACTCACGATTTTCTCTCCCTAAGAATAAGGTTATGTTTGATTTTAGAGAATCTCAGCTTCAGTACATCTTCGTAAGAGTCCTCGTAATATGGATACGCTTCATACATATAAAAATCTTCTCCCACACGCGAAAATAAAATAGGTCTTCGATTTAGATATCCGAGTCCAACAAGAAAAATTTCGTGAATAGCGGGAAGAGATTCATTGTCCACCCTTAAAATCAAATTGTAAAGTAAGCAATTAGTTTAGATTTCTATCTTGTAATTGGTAAATCCTTACCCCACGTGTTTAAAATCTTGTTTTTGAGTTGTATGACCCATAATTCTTGGGGTAGTGGCGAAGTCAACGACTCCCATTCTAAGTTGAAGGTCGGGCAATGTATATATTTCCAAAGCCCCTGTTTCTCGTGCAATTATCAACCAGTGAGTTGACATTATAGCTTGTTGCCTTTGACGATTTCTTCTCCACCATCGTGAAGTATTTGCTGACTGTTTTTGTTTGAAATTTGCATCGGCAGCGTCTGGATTTCCGTACAATAGCTCTTCTTCATCCCGCAACTCTCTGCACAAAACATGAATTTAATTAAAACAAGCAAACTTTAAAGCAACTTCCTTTGCTTACAAATAAGATAAAGTTTTACTTTTTAATTTTCGTAATCTGCACAATCTGTTCTTCAGGAGAATCGTCTGAAGGAGACTTTGTCGTGAATAGGCCACTGAAATCACAATATGTTGAAACTGCAACAATTTTTGATTTCTGCAAAAACACATGAATAACAACACTGAAAATAGTTTGTTTTTCTCATGAGAATTCAAGAAAAATTATTTTTGATACCTTGTGAAGTTGAGTTAAGTTTACAACTAGACGTTCCCCAACCAAAGTTAGTACAACAACTTGGCCTTCTTCGGTTAGCAAACTAACGTATGGGTCAGATGTAGCTGCATAGACGATGTCAGATGTTAGGTCCAAATCAACCTTCTGAATCTCTTCATTTTCATTCAGCAATACCACTCCATCTTTATAAATCTTTAAAAAAAATTCAATTTAGGCATCGAATGTTTGATAAGCTATTTTACTCATAACAATTTAACTCTAACCTGTACGATGTATTTCATGTTTCCAATATTGGATACAAGAACCGTGTGTGTATCTGTCTTGAATCCAGTATTGTGAATTTGGTTGATGTCCTCTCCAGCTTGGAGGATCTAGAAAGAAAGTAAATTACCGAAAAATAAAAATAAGTTTCCTTCTAATCCCTTTTGTACTTTAATGACTTACAATAGTTTTGGCCTCTTGAGAGACAACAATTAAACCATGATTCGTTAAGCCGTTGGGCAAATATAAAGTCCACAAGTCTTTTAAACCGTGAATTGGGATAGTTGTAACGATGTGTGGCCGAACAGATCGTTGAAGAACACACAGTGCTCCATTTTTTCCTTGACCACTCGTCGTTACCAGTTCTAAGTCTGGATCTTCCAGTGCAGTGAAATCGTCGGATAGGAACGGAGGTTCACCTAATGTCATAGTTCCACACGGACCGACATTTAGCAAGCTATCACATACCTGTTAATTGATCGTTAAAATAAAATAAATTGAATACTTTTGTTCAAATTCTACAAAAGAAATTTAACATTTGTGAAGGAAAAAATAATGATTTTAATACCTCAAATAAGTACGTAGTAATAACGAAATGCGTCCGCTTTTCGCTACCGTAGACTTCCACCTCCTCTTGATCCATCGCCATTCGGGATCTTTTGACCTTAACTACTTCATCGTCATCATCCTCTTCTAAATCAAACTCCTCAATCTCTTTCTCTCCATTTTTTTCCCCATTTACTTCCTCGTTTTGTTCAATAATTTCTCGTATTATGCCTTTTTCACTCAAACGTAGCAGTAAAGAATTTCCTAATCTTGAGCCAAGGAACACATAGTCGTTGTCACAGATGAGCATCTGAAAGTATTCGGCACATTTTTATTTCATCCAACAAACAAGTAGAACCAGAATATAGTTTATTACATTAAAATGTAATATACCTACTAAACAAATATACTTACGCATGAAGTTAGAACAGATGAAGCAGCTTTATCGAAATGAAATCCTCTTACACTTGTCATAGCATCTAGTAGTAAAGTAAGGGAATACAGTTCACCTCCTTTTAAAGACAAGATTACTTTATCATGAGAAAGGAAATCAGCTTGTGCACAATCGAGGGTTATCACTACATCATCTTGATCCTCTGTGGCACAAATAAAACAAAGTTAGAAGAGCCTTTAAAATGAAAATGATGCACACTGGTGACATAATTTTAACAACTTTAAACTTACTTAATGGAAAATTGGTCGCTTTCCGAGCAATACTATTCAATGCCACTGCATATGGTGGTACACTTTGATTTAGATACAACAATGAATTCTGAGCCATTACTAAGACTCCTCCAATCGGTTTAGGAACTGCAAGAACTTTACAGCAGTCATATGGCAGATGACTGACAGTCCAAATGCATGGATGAACTTTCTGCGAAACATTTAAAGATACAGCAACAAGTGCACATGTATCTTGGCGTACTGAAACACGTCTATATCAACACAATATAACTCAGTAAAAATGTGTTATTACCGCCAATGAACATTCACAACACGACCTGTGATATTGTTTCTACCTTGTAAAGAATTTATACTTACCCGACGTAGGTACGGATGGGTTCATAAATCATAACAATTGTAGGTTCGTAATATCCGTGAAGAAACTTAAAATCGATGACATTATCAACCTTTTCATCCAATTCCCATAGATCAATAGTGTACGATTTTAGTTGAGGAATTCGATTCAGACTAGCCATGTTGGGCTGTTATTGGAAATTAACAAATATATTTTCAAATTGATTGGTAGAAGCAGAAACCAGAAGCATTCTATGATATTTCCGGAAACATATACCTTAACATCGGTATTTTCACTTAGATGTTCTTCAAATACGTTGTCTCTTCTGAGAAAAGGGATAATCACCAACTGTCTACCAAAAGTAAGCAAGGCTGCACATCGTCCTTCGGGATCGACCCTTAAAATACTGTTTGTTTTCAATAAGCACCCACCCTATCAAGTAGTTGAAGAAAAAACATTACACATTGATAATTTAGTGCTCTGAACTGAGACAGAATAAATGATATAGCTGATAGTTACCTTGAGATCTTCTGTTTCGAAATAGTGAACCGATATCGTCCTCAAGTCATGTGTATCCGGATCGTACTCCACGATAGCTAGTTTTGCATCCTTGAAAGCAAGTAGAAGGGCATCGCGAGCCAGACTAAGGGCCATCGTTTCTAACGCCATAAGAGTTCCACTGAATCGATACTCTCCCATACATTCCAATTTCATTTTAGGTGCTTTGGCCTCGTCTGATAATAAATTTTACAAGTGAAACGATTAAGGGAAAGCAATATTTAACTATTTAACGTTAGAACATAAAAAACACTTTCGGTGTTTTTTTTTCAACACAAAACTTTGATTATTAAATTACCTTGAACAGTTTCATAAGGATCCGGAACGAATCTAAACACTCGAATCATATCCGCACCCGCAACAACTAAGTTTTTCTCCCGTCTGTCGAAAAAATAGCAGTAGGAGCACATCTCCACCCCAGTGGGTGGGTGCACCTCTTTATTTATCGAAAACATAATTCCTCCGAATCCAGACGATTATGAATCCTTAATTATATCGTTTTTTCAATAATTTCCTATTAAAATTCCAAAAAGAACCCGGATTTTGATAGAACAATTACTGCCTCTGCAAATCATGCGTTTTAAACTGAAGGCGCTTTGCCGCCTTTTCTGTTACACTGTAACTTTAATTTTGAATCAACTTTCCCCAATTGTTAGACTGACTTTGACTTTCAAAAATCTCCTTCGATCCTTCCAGTGGATCCTTCCAGTGGATCCTTCCAGTGGATCCTTCCAGTGGATCCTTCCAGTGGATCCTTCCAGTGGATCCTTCCAGT
>JAQFYM010001295.1:0-35855 GCA_034694785.1 Agrenia bidenticulata | reverse complement strand
CTGTTTATATAATTGCTATGGATTTTTACTATTAAACCATAAATTAACTAAAAATCGTACTGTACCATATATGAACATAAGAACAGAATAAAAATGATAGATTTATATTGTGCTTTAAGTATAAAAAATATAAAATTGTAATTGTAATCTATTATATTAATATTTTTCTTGCATTACAGTAATTTCTGTATTTTAGAATTGCGAAAGTGTATATAAATATAATTGACTTGTTACAAATATATATTATCCCTGTCGTTTAAGTATGTTAAAATTTATTTTATACGCGTAAGCATTTGGTTTACGCGTTGTTCATAAGTTTTATTTTTGTGAAAAAACAAATCGACAAAAATTTTACCATAAAAAAAACAATTTTCGCACTCAAAATCACCTTATAATATTTATAAAAGGTTTCTTATAATTTAAATTAGCATATAACTCTAAAAACTAATTTAAAAATCGATAAATTTGCTTTTTATTTTATTGTTCTTGTGAGAAGGGATAAAACTTCCCGAAATGTTTAAAACTTGGGTTCGTAAAGGCCTCTTTATTCTTATTTGGGTAAAATTGGGAATTTAGCAAAAATTTCCAATTTTTAGAGGCTTGATGATCAGGTATTTTTTGTTAACAAAACACAATCCTATAAAAAACGAATATTCAACTGCTACAAATAAAAACAATGAATAAATATGATTATAACATTTATGGCGTATTGCAACTATACTGGTGAAAGTTTTAACTTGCGAATAAATTTGAGTTTTTTTTCCTTTTCTTATTATAAAACGGACCAAAAAAAAACACTTCAACAATACCATCTTGCGGTAACATAAAAGTATATAAAAATTCACTAGTAGTATTACTAGCGAAAATATTTTTTAGTTTTTGTAATTCAAAATGATCAAAACAAAATACTTTATTTATAAAATGGCAGATACCGTTGATTTAAATTTAAGCAGCTGTTTAGACAACTACAGTTTTTATATAGAAAAACAAAGGCCTTACTAAGAAAGCCGATTTAAAAGCTCAAGTACATGAAAAATTTCTCTAAATCTACCGTAAATATAATAAAATGTGCGCTGTCTACGTTAAACATGCAAAAAAAAAATTAAGCCATAAACATTGTTTTGATAACAAATCTGGATTTAAAACGCATACGCATGCGATATAACATGTTAATAACTATTATATTCAAGGTTTTGTAGTATTTAAAATAAAACAAAATTAAATAATATCTACAAATTAATCAGGAAGCTAGGTATGCCATTCAACAGAGAAATAGAAAATAAAATTGTACAAAAAGTAAGAGATAATTCCAAAGAAACAAAACTGTTCATTGCATGCATGTTTTCAGTATATTTATAAACATACAGTGAAGACAAATCACCGTGAAATATAAACTTTCTATCGGGTCATGTTTCTAACCCTAATGAAGCTGACTGTAAAATGATGACCTGGCACAACATGAAACAACATGCATAGACAAAACATATTTTAAATAAAATATTGAACTACAGAAAACCTACAAAATTGCATATAAAATGCCAGTGCATTCTAAAATAGATTTAAAAAATGTTGAAATACATAAAACATGGGATAAACATGTGTTACCGACGCATAGTATTTTTAATTCAGAACACTCAGAGAGACTCAGTGGCATTAATATGTAGCAATGAAACACTAACTTTTAAAAACAAAATTTCATGCAGGTTTTTTAAAAAACAGTTGCGCAACCACAAACATTTGCAATCAAACTAATATAGCTAGGCTTTTTTTCTGTGTTCTAACTTAGATATGGGAGTTGCAAACTATTTAGACTGCTTTAACAAACAAATTTTTTAGTTATTGATTATCCACTACACTAACTAGCAAAAGCATATAAAATTCATTTTATTAATTGCCTTTAAACAGGTAAGAGCACTACAAATAAATTGCGAAAACAAATAGATTGTATATAAAGCAATACCTGATCATGTATACAATGCAATATATAACACTGCTAGCTAATTTAATGACGTTTAACCTAAGTATTTAATTATACATGTGTGCTGTAAAAATTCAAGAAATGTTTTCTACTAAACTGTACAAAGGAAAACAATTATGATAGATTATGTATCGCATGGACTCAATAAAAAGTATATATTCTACAAAAATATATTCTTACAAAAGAACCTTCATACTTTTAAAAGTTTGCAGCCTAAGAAGATGCGTTACAGCAGATACTCACGAGGTGGCTTTAAATAAAAATCATTGCATGACATATTTGCAATACGCAATATATTGATAACAAAAAGATTTTTTTTAACTTAATAATAAATATTTCGTATACTTAAGTAAAATAATAGCAAGAAATTTGTCTAAAAATAATCTGCTAATGACGCTTTGATTATGATAAAAGTTTGTAAAGGTTAAAAGAAAAACTCTAAACGTATCAACTCACAAACGAACTTTTCAAATATTAGATAATGCAACGGTGTATTCAGGTAAAGTATGACTATTGCTATATACAGAATTTTTTATTATATAGTAATTGACAAGAAAGAAAACTACTTAGCAATATGTAGGTAAACAACGCGCTTGTTTATTTGGTATGCTGTTTTCAACAAGACAATATATTAATATTGTCGATGTATATTATTACCTTTTTATTGTTACTTGTGTATATTTTATTGTTTTTTTCTTTTGTTTTGAGTGAGATGGGTAAGTTTAATAACAAATATTAGCTAGGAATTTATTTAAAAAGTATTTCATTACATGTTGCATATTTTTGCTACATTCTTGACTAAGAACAAAAGAATTATGCAGAAAACAAAACAAACAAATAAAATACAAAAAGTGCCAAAACAATTTAAATAATATAGCAGCAAATCATTAACATACTGTAAAAAAAAAAAAAGTACGAAGACAATTTTGACGTCTAAAATACGATAAAAATTGCTGTTACGGATGTTTTGTCATTAATTGACAAGGCAAAAGATAAACCTTTATACAAAACTACTAACAATTACAAAAATTTATTTTTGTTGATGTTGCTTTTTTTGGCTGCTACTGAAATCTTAGTTAAGAGATACAAGCTGCGTTTTTAAATACAAAGAATTTTTTAACAGACCCACTTTTAATCTATTTTTTAATATGGCATATAATTTTCCTGTACTGATATTGCTATTTTTTTATATCGAAAACAACTTTAAAGTTCGAGGAAATACTATAACGATAGTCTTTTGAAAAATCAATAGAAGAATAAACGTAAAAACCATACAAAAGTGTGTGTTTTTTGTTAAATATCTTATATTGGAAAGCTTTTGTAAGCTTGTTCAAGTTATTTTATATGCTTTAAAAATTTAAGTGGATCACGTATTGACAAAAATTAACTTTTTCTTTTATACTTGCATATTACAGATACAGTGATGTTTCCGAGGGATGATAGGTGTTAGGCGGCTCTTTCTGAGTTAAAAAAATTGAGCCTGAATTAAAAAGGAGGGGTATTTTCCGTGTAGAGCTTTTTTGAGAAAATAAAATCATAAAAAGGATGAAAATATTAACTTTGCAAAAATAAATGCATTTCCAACTGCATTTTCCACTGCATATATCATGGTTTAAAGCTTTGTTTGCGTTTAAACAACTGAAAAGCTTTATGTTGAAAAATTCAAGGATACGCTACTAGTTTCATTATATATTAGAATGTGAAGATTGTTTAAATTACAATATTTTGGATTTCTGAACATTTATGTTGCCCGAGAAAAAAGAATTATTATAGCAAAAACGCGCAAGTTTGAATCGCTACCAAAAAGGGATTATCGATACTATTTATTATTATTTATGACAGTTGTGTTTTAATGTACGCTATTTATGCACAAAAACAATTATATTGTAAATATCCTGTTTATCAAATATTTCCAACACAAAAAAGAGTATATTGTTAAGATTAATGTACTTGTGAATACACAAAGCGGCACAACATTAGACGTCAAGCGTTGGGTGATATATTTCCATTGTTAATGCAAAACACATCAAATTTTTATAAATATCACCAGGTTTTAGCAAACAGGGTGTTTTTTAGGTGTTTTTTACGCGTGTTTTTTCGGTGGGCGTTTTTCCAGGCTTTAAATGCTCGAGCGTTTTAATGGTTATGTCGTTTATGTTTATTAAGTTTCAAAACAAAGACAATATATATTTGGGTTTTTACTGGAATTCGTAATAAAAAATTTATAAGTATCAACATGTTACAGCATGTAGTAACACGTTATAACCTGAAGTGGAAGTCTAATTTTTGGTTTTTACTTTTATATACAAGCCTTTAAAGATTTTATTTTTTTAGCAAACAATTACACGTACACTCGTATTATGTACAAATCAAACTTCATATTATGTTCTATTTTTTGATTTGATGCGGTTACGATGATTTAGTAGCCCTATGGTTAACCTTTTTATATACAATAAAAATAGCAAACTAGTGACTTGTTTAGCACATGGATAGATAGATAATTATTATGTTGTTAAAAAGCAGGCTTTTATTTTTTTTAATTATTTTTTTTAGTTCGTTTATATTTCTTCGGTATTTTTTTATTTAATTTAAAATCAATTATAATTGCATATCTACAAATGTAAAAAGGAAACTTGCATCCGTAAAGAACAAAAAATTTGAATAAGACTCAACTGTTATAATGCAATTATTCGGTGTTTTATAGTAAAAATAAGAATCACCCCATTTTTAAAAAACTGTTTAAATATGTCTTAAGTTATAAAAATAAAATACAGAACACTTAAAAAAATTTAAAAAAAAGTTAATTGTATATAAGTTTGTATTAAAGACAATATTTGTATCTATTATAGCCATTTAAAGTATTTTATTGCATTTACGTCATGAATAATGTCGTATGAAAGCAGAAAAGATATACATAAGTATTTACAATAATAATAAAAGTAGAAGTAAGTACAGAAGTTTGATCTAAATGTTTGAAGTTTATTTCAAGCCGTTTCTGAAGAAAACGTATATAAAAAGGAAACAGAATGAGTATTAGCAAAAAGATTCATTTTAAATCTATAGTATTGCAAAATTGTCTTTTTGTAACTTTAAGATTGAATGCTTTGAAGAACGAATTTTTTTAAAAAGGAAGTTTTCGACAATTCAAAAAATGTTTTTCAATAGTGTGAGCATTCGTAATTGCGAGTAAATGTCTTTGCGAGAATTCTAAATTGTATGTATTATTTATTGCGAGTATTCGTAATTACGCGTATTCGGAATTGCGAGCATTCGGAATAATGAGTATTTGGGATTTCTAGTATAAGTATAAAAAAACTTTCCGTTTCATAGTAACGTATAATCTCGATAGTAAGAACAGTTTTCAATTTCTGGGCAAACTATATATTTGAAGTCAACATGAAAAGATATTAATTTTTAAGAAAAAAATTTTTTAACAAAAAGTGTTTTTACTATCGAGATTATACGGTATATTAAATTCCTAGTAATCAAAACTTCTAGTATACCGAATATCTATGAATTAGAAATCACAGTATTCGACAATCCAAGTATTTTAAAACTTGAGTTACGAAATACAGAAATTTATGATTTACTTTCGTTCAAACTCTCATATTAACGAATTTTTTTAGAACTTTAAAATTTTGTTTTGATTATTTTTTATACTAAGAATTTATGAAGGATTGGTTTTGCTTGCATAAAGATCTAACGAAAACTAGATTATCAAACACAAAGACTTCATTTTACTTTTTATTTATTGATATTTATGGTCTCAATACAAAAAAAATTAAGGCACAAAACCTTAAAATTAATATGATACGCCCTGAACGCAAACTTATTATTTTTGACTTTTAAAAAAGACTTGTTCACTGAAAAGGTTATGGTTTCAAAAAAAATGCAACTAATATATTGCAATCAGATTTATTAATACGCTTTTTTGTAGTTTGAAATTTTCGATATTTCTACACTTATAAATTTTTATGATTTTATGTCGGATGTTTTTTTAAATAACAAGTAAGAAAATGTTGCCTATTTTGTTAACTGGTTTATAAGAATAAAGCGTTACTGTCCTGATGTACCATTTTTATACCCTCATTTTTATATTTTTACATTCTTATAAATTTAGAGCTAGCCTAATTAAAACGTGTGCTTATGTTTATGGGTAAAAGGAATTCACGCCACAGATGTTTAATCATTTTTTGCTGTTATTATGTAAACGTATTACCGTCCATCAACATGCATATATGTTGATAAAAGTATTATGATCGTGTCTGAATAAAACTAAAGAAATCATTTTTGCCCTTACAAATAAAATCCACATTTTTTTATCTTAAGGGAATAAATTTTTGTTATTATAAGAAAAATCTGAGTATCATCATAACCGGAAAATGTGTTTAAGAAAATACTTGTAAAAATCGGTTAAAAAGAAACGTGCGAGTATGTCGTAAATATACAAAATAGAACGGAAATTCAAAAGTTCATACATAAAATAAAATGATTTTGTATTATTATTACAATAAAAAAACAAAACAACCCCATATATAACGAAAAAAGAATTCTTTTTTTACCAAATTTTTTTTATTTAAAAATGCTATTTTTACTAGGTTTTGTTATAAAAAAAAATTTAAATGAAGCGAATAAGTCCATCGAAGCTAACAAAAACAAACAATTTTTGTAAATGTAAACTATCTTTTTTCTCTTTGGTATTGAAAAAAAGTTTTTAGGCATTATTTTTTATAATAGTTTGTTTGGACTTATATCGAATCACAAATGCGAACCCTAGTTCTTTGTTTTTTACACGCTTGTGTATATATATTAGTAAAAATATGAAAAAAGGAAGAATATCTTATTTCGTTACAAAAAACAAGAAAAAGTGTCTAGCCGTACTTCATCGTATTTTGCATGTTTTTATAATACTTCATACTTTTTCTTTGTATTTTAGTATTTTTTTCTTTTTTATATGCAATCGTAGTCCTCATAAACATAGAAATGAATGTTTTTGGAACCGTGTCTCAAAAAAAAAAGAACATATGACGTAATGTGTTCCGTACGTCATTTTTTAATCCATAAACATCATTTTATAGCGAAAAAGACTCGATAGTTCGTAAAAGTTGACAGTACTTACATACGGGCTGGAAAAACGTTTTTAGTCATTGAAACGACACGCTTAATCGTTCATATCGTTTCGAGTATAACCGTTTGTGTAAAAACGGTTATGGTCGGTAAAAACAAAGAAAAAAAATACGTTATGCAAATACGGCTACGCGACATAAATAAGCAAAACAAAAACGCTCATTATTGTGAAGCAGACACGACCGGCGAGCGTATTATTACATTTTATTGACTAAACAGTATATTAAAATTTTTTGTACAAAAGAGATGCATATTAAATTATAGCAAACATAAAACAGTGGTTATGCTTTCATAAACCAATTTTGAATGCAAAGAATGCATGTCTCTTCATATTTTATACGCACTAAAAAAACTTTTTGCCACTAACAAGTAAAAATTGCATGCTGAATTGCCACCGCGCATTTTTGTTGCTCATATATTACTGTTTGTATTTATAGAATTTTTTTAGACATTTTTTTATTATACAGGGACCAAATGATATTTTTAAAAATAAAAAGGCGTCAATTAGAAAAAAAATGATAACCCTAGTAGCAATTGTATTACGACTTCTGTTTGGTACATGGTAACAGATAAAAAAAAATGTTATTTAGGTCGTGATCGAAAAATATAGTATTATATTTTTTCCGGTCATAAATAAAAAGTAAAATATTCCATTGGAAAAAATAATTCCATCGAGATTTTTTTGTTATGTTCCATATTGATTTTTCAATGAAAAAAATTTCATTTAAATTATTTATGACCACGGAAAGCTCCATATGTCATTTTTCCCCATTCGAAAATATAATAGAAAATTCTCCGAACAAGGCCTTCGATGCTATTTTGCAAAGAACAAATTTCTACGTAAATATGTATTTAAAACTATTAGAAAGGTAACAATAATGAATTTCTATTATTTAAATGTTTTGCATCACTTGAATTGCATACTCGCTTTAGTTTTTCTATTACGAAGTACCAACAACGTACGTTTTTGAAATCTTTTTAGAGTACTATAATATTGGAAATACCGCAAATTGTACAGCATAGGTAACTATCAAAAATACATACACATTATTAACATGTTCATGTTACTAGTCGTTAGATGCTTAATATAGGGTGTACCAAAAGACAAAGACCCCGTAGTGAAAATGTCCTGATACCCTTCTCAGATAATTAAAGAGAAAAAGTAAAACAAATAAAATAAAAAATAAATATAAGCCAATCATAAAAACCCACTTTTGTCTTTTAACAACGAAAAAATACAGGTAAAATTTTATGGCCATGCCAACGGCGCGCAAATGCGCATTTGCCGCTTAGTTTTATTACACATAATAATTTGTAAAAAGACCCAAAAAAAAAGATCACTCTCATTTTGTAACAGCTAATAGAGTATAATTAATCGCTCTTTGGTACACATTTGTAGAAATTATTGAAATAATTCTTCGCTGATAAATAGATATTTGTAGTAAACCTGCGCTCAAATATTACTAAAAGATGAATTTAGTTGCACAATTTGAAGAGTTGAGATCTTAAAATGCATAATCAGGATGAGCCGAAACACAACAGCTAAACTGATAATAACAGTAAATTAGTATATGAATTTATAGAAATTAATAAAATCTATCGTCGAGAAAAAGGTTACAGTATACAGGAATAAAAACTCTAGTTTATAACGAGTTTAAATCAGAAATAAAGCCTTACTTTTGTAAATACAAAAATGTATTGTTATAAACCCTCTAATTGCATAAAGCTTTAATTTGACACAAATGTGCTTTGCAAAATTTTTTAAGAAAGTTTTGACACAGAATGTTTCATTTGGCGATGAGGTGTTTGTGGCTTATTGTATGTATTAATATATAACGATGCGCTTTTCATGTACATTAAATGCGCATTTTATTTGTGCACGGATATTAGACAGCAAAAAAACTATATGTTTGGTGCGGTATTTTACAAAACCGTATTTTTGGACTGTATTTTTAAAAAGATGAGTTTTGAAAATTTGTTACAGCAAGCAGTCGTAAATAAAGAAAAATTGTTCATATTGTATTTTTTACGAGAGGGATGCTATTGACTCAGGTTTTCAATGAGATCGCGATCAAAGCCTGTACAGCAGCGAAAACAATGAATTTACTAAGCAGGAACAAAAAAACTCTAAATAATTTCAAGATTTGAAAATATGTATTAGCCTGTAAGCTTTACGATTACGAAACCTTGATTTAATCTATGACATTATCTTAAGTAAAAAGTTTTCTATGATAACCCAAAAACTCTAAATGAATTGAATTTCAAAATTATACCTAAAATTAAGTAATGAAAAACATAATTTATTATATGGGTTGTTCTACGTTTCTATTTTACTTTCACATTAAGTTTTTCTTGTAATTCTGGTCATTAAGAAGATGTATGTTTCGGGCATAAAATATTATGAAAATAAATAGTTTTTTCGTTTTACTTTTTGCATTATTAGTTAATAGTACTTTCTTATCACTCTTTTAACCATAATAAAAAATATTTTTTCCTTTTTTATTTATTTATTTTGGCATGCTGGTATGTTTTTAAACTTCCATTTTCCGATCTGTTATTTTGGGAACCCTGAGTAAGCATTGTTGCTAAGACAATCTCGTCAAAGCATAAAGCAAAGACAAATTTTTTGACTATGCACATATGAGCAATGTATAGTTTTGCACTTTACTGTTTAGGTATCTAGTATATAAAATTGTTCATTGTGAAAAACATGCAAAATAAATTAATTAATGTTTTACACTGGTATATTTAAATAGTTTCCCATATTCTTGGTACACTTTTTTTAAATGTATAGTATATTTTAATGCCAAGTATTTTAGTTTTTAAAAAAATTAGATAGTAATTTTTTGCAATTTGCTTCTGTTTTTCTTGCGTATTTTTTTGTCTTTTTTTCACCTCGATTCTAATTATGTCTTTTCAAATCCAATCCAAGGTCTCTTTCATTTTTTTAGCGTAGTTGTTTTAATGCAAAAAAATATTAGGATTCTTTTATAAGTCTATATTTTGCAAAATATGTACTTTAATTTGCACTAGCTTTGCTTAAATGCTGTATTTTGTTATCATAATCTTTACACAAAAAATATAGTGTTTTTTTATTTCTCTATTCCTGAATCATTTACAGCCAAAAAAATAACATTTTCCGTGATTTTATGGTTATTCTTTTTACATAAGATATTCCTTTTTGGGTTTACCAGGACTTTTGCTATAAAATTACATGATAAGAAGAACTAAAAAAAGGTTTGAAACAAAAAAATACTCTTGTATATTGCTTTTATTTTTTTTACAAAAAAAAATAATTTTTACACATTTATGCTAACGCATTTGACAGTAGAATCTGCTGTACGCACGTTGTTTTTAGTTTCCATATTTACAATTCATTTTAAAAAACATTGTTTTTTATTTTCTTCCGAAACATACGAATGTTATATATGAATAAAAAAAGATAAAGCCCGAGAAAACATAATCAGTAATAAAATGCAGGTGTATATATTTATAAAAAAAAACAACACGCAAAAATTTTAAAAAATATTTTTTTTATTAAATTAAAGTTCAACTGTTGTTAAAGTATCTTAATTACATGGGTAAATTTATATACAAAAAAAACATTTACAAAACAGTACTACATGATTTTAATTTTTTTCCGACTGAGAAATGCCTTGCAGGAGTAAATAATATCTATTTTGTAAACTACATTTGATTTTGCGGCAATAAATGTACCTTAAAGATTTTAAAAACTTATTTTTACACGAAATAAAAGGAAAAAAAGTATGTTACCACAAGAATATATTGAAGCTGTAATTATGCAGTATAATTTTATGGTATTTACACAAAGTAGTATATTATTTTATAGCAGAAATTTAAATACAAAAAATCACGTGATTAAAGCATGCAAACTAGCTATAATAATATAAAGTATTTACTAAAAATACCAGACCTAATTTGTTATTATGTAATAAGTACTCGCATGTTCATTTTGTAAAGGAAAAAATAGTGCGTGACCTATACACCTTTTTCGAAATTCTCTAACAAAAAAAAAATATTGTGGATGCACAGACAAATAATAACTAAATTTTTGTTTTAACTCAACAAAAAAAAAAAAATACGTAAGGATAAATTATAAAGAAAAATTTCTACTTGCTAAGTAGTAATAATACGTAGGTTTTTATGAAGTCTTTTCTAAAAGAAGAATAGTATTTATTAAAACTTGAAAATAAAGTTTTGTAATATAATGTGGTAGAATTTGCGCATTTTTGCTTAAAATAAGTGTTGAACCTAGAAACCATATATTTATGTTGTAAAAAACATTTTTAGTTCAAAAATTTACAAAAATTTTAAACATTGGCAAATCTCAAACTAAAGAAAAAGAAATCTAAATAATATCTGTTTAACGGAAAAAGCTATTTTTTACGTAAAATTTTTGCTTATATAACTCATATTTACAAAAAAATGTTAAAAGACAGACACAGGCGCGTATGTGAAGGCAGGCGGGTGTACCTCCCCTTCAAAAAATATTTCACGCCTATAGTTTTGGGGAGGTCGTTTTTTGTGCAGAGATTTTTTTCATTTTTAGAATCCAAAAAAGAATTATAAATAAAAATTTTTTCAAAAAAAAATTATAAACTTTAAAACATCAAAAAACAAGTTTTAAAAGCCCAACTTTTACAAAAAACACTGACTACCCCCTTGGCTCATTATTTTCTGGGTATAAAACGAGAAAGCCATAGGTTTTAATATATGAAAAACGTCTAAGAAATCAACAAAACTCTAATAAAAACATATTTAAAATACTTAAGCAAAAAATCCAGTATATTAGAGCAAATAAAATAATTTTTTGTAGAAAAAACCCATAAAACTGCAGATTATAAGTTTTTTTAAGTATTGTATATAGTGATAACAAACAATAAACATAAATAACTGCCCCTTAATAGATATAATATCTTTCTATAAAGAACCCTGTATTTACGCTTTGGTTTGCACTAAATGTTACGTCAAAACCTGTTTTAATCCTTTAACTATTTTTTTGTACAAGATGTAGGACATTGGTCTAAACGCCCTTCTTAAAACCGTTTTTTTTTTTAATTGCAACCTTTTTGTCATAATTTAAATGCAAAATTAGCCAAACCTAGATTTCTATTTTTTTAAAGTACCATTTGACAATTCAGATATGGTTCAGCGTCATTATAAAACAAGCATATTACAGTCACAACATTTTTTCATTACGAGACTCCTGTTACATGGTGAAATTTTTAAATTGGCACCTAATATTGTTTAATAATACGATAATAATGCGATTGAAAGTTTTTTGTATACCAGAGAAAAAATATCAGTGATATAGATAATTTTTAGTTTATTTATGTAAGCATTTCTTTTAGTGATAGATTGCAAAATCTTTGTGATATATATTAAAACAAAACAGTTATATACCCACCGGATCGATGCAATTTCAGCACAAAAAAAATCCGATAATGCCTAAAAGAATAGTTTATTTTTATTTAAGTACAGAAAATCGATAATATAACATGTAGACAAAAAACGAAATATAAACTGCAAAAACAGCAAAATGTGTTTTATAACTGTTTTTTACACAATTTTAGCACCATGTATGCTGCATAAATAATCTGCTATAATTTAAAAGAAAAAGTTGCCTTAAGACTAAAATTTTCAGTTTTTTTTTATTTTTTCTCTTTGAGAGATCTAGGTTTTTTGCGTAAAAAAAAGTAAGCATGTTGCAAAAAAGCAAATAAAAAGCAAGAAAAGTGTACTCTCTTGCCGTAAAACAAAGTCAATATATTACATGGTTATCGAAACATAGTATACACGTTTTTCAACACAATTTGTACATATGAGTAAAGACAAACACAAAAAACTGATTTAAGATTAACTAAAATGTAGCTTAGTAATCTTTTTTATTGGGGTTTAAATACTCATAAATTACGTGAAAATACAGAAGATTGTTATACCAATAGTGCAATTTTTGGATTATTAAATAAATTTAATATATTTACGTTATCCAATTAAAATTAAAAATTGTGCTAAAATTGCTAACACAAACATATAATTTTGCTGAATTCCTGCTTTAAAATATACTTTGGCAAACATTTGTTCAGTATGTTAAATCAAAAATTTAACCAGTTGCATCAGAAAAAAGACGTTTCCAACGGTAAAATAGAAAAAAAAATATAGACTGCATAAGCAGACTAAAAAAAAAAGATTTTAATTTGGCTCGCTCGAATTCTACAACATCTAACTATGTTAACAAGTAAACTTTGTTTTTGTAGTGGTTTCCTTTGAATTTTTGTTTTCATTTTTACTGATTTTTTTTGATTCTATTCTAAGTAAAAAAATAAAAAGTTCGTTTTCGTTAGAGGTTCCAACAAAAACAAAATCTCACCCTGTATATTGTATAGGCAATAGTAATAGGCATATCTATAAAATACATTTGTGAAGTGTTTAATAATTTTAAAGTATTAGAAAAAAATGCAGCAGTAGTTTATAGGAAATGTAAATTTGTATGCGTGTAAATATAGTATATGTTATTTTTAAATAGTATATTTCTGTAAAAAAGACTGAATGTTAGCACTTCTTATGATCCGCAGCATTAGATAGCTAATATAACATGAAAAATGTAACTTAACAAAGATGTTGATATATATAGATATTTACTTACACAAAACCTACTTTGATTTGATTATAAAAAACAGAACAAGATTTTTTTTCTTTTGTTAAACATAATAAAAAAAGAATTCTCTTTGTAAAAAAACCTAAATATACTTTGTAGCTTTTACAAATTTGAATAAAAATAATGGTTCAGGACCTTTTTTCACGGACGTACTTTACTATAAAAACATTTATTTGTTAGAGATTGATCGTTAATATTATGTAAAAATATAAATCAAACCGTACGAACAGAATAAGTATAATATAAACAAAACAATAAAACAGATGATATTTGAAAA
Organism: Agrenia bidenticulata; assembly: GCA_034694785.1. NCBI lineage: Eukaryota > Metazoa > Arthropoda > Collembola > Entomobryomorpha > Isotomidae > Agrenia > Agrenia bidenticulata. Next base: position 21,794 of record JAQFYM010001295.1, on the reverse strand, counting down.
AAAAAATTATAATTTTTTTTTAGTATATAACTTACGAGCTTTTATAAAAATACGTGTCTAAAAAAATTTCCCACATTAAGTCATACGCTCAATACTCGACCGATGTTTTTTTAGAGTTGCTTCTTTTATAAAAAAAAATTATATTTATAAGTAGTTTAAAATTAAATAGTTGACCTATAAAACAGACATAATTAGTTACATTAATGCACAGTAATTAATTCTTTTATCCAGTATTAAACAATACAAAATATTTGAAATTAAAAAAACAGTTAAATAATTAAAATTACATAGCAACACAAGATCTAGATATATAAACTTTATTTCGCCATATTGCAGCATATTTTTTTCAGTTAAGCATTCAATATAAACTTTAATTTAAAAAACCGTCATACTAGACAAATGGATCTACTATTAATAATGAAATTTATATAATAACAGAGTTAATAAAAAAAAAATAACACTAATTATTATTTTTTTATTTTTTATAATTTACGCTTTCAAAAAGATCATTTAAAACGTGTAAAACCAAAAAAAATTATAACGATCCTTTAAAATACATATAATGTTGAATACATTAATAAAACATAAACAAGGGTTCTTAAAGGTAAGTAAATGTGTCAATTGAATATTTATGCCCATACGTGCAATATATATCATTTTGTGCGCAAATAAAAGGAAACATGCAAAAAAAAATGGATATGAATATGGCGTCTAACTAAATAACATATAATGACTATACAAATTTTTAATTATAGGTTCATATGTTCATCTTTTCAGCCAGTTTATGTTTTTCAATTTTTAGAAGCCTTCCATTTACAAATCTATGCTCAGCAATAATAGCAAGTAAAATGTAAACAAAATTATTTACATAATGTTTCGTAAACATTTACTTTTGTTTCTAGATGCATATTCTTGCTCATTTACGCCCAGGTAATATAAAAGTATTCCATTACATTTGCAACATACAAGATTGACTTCTTTTGTGCGACAAAATATAAAAGAAAAATTATTTCTTAATTGTAGCAGTGTAAACAAATCCGATTTTTTTTTAATCACGTGTTTTTTTGACCTGTATTAAATGTTTTTGGTATATTGTTTTTACAATTTGGTATAGAATATGATTATTGTAGGTTAAAAATTTAGTTCGTATTTTTTGTATCCTATAAGATTGACAATAATTATAATCTACAACATTATGTTTTGTTTTTATAAATTTATATTGGCTTTTTTTTCTACAAATTCCCTTATAATATATTTTGTTATCTTTTTACTTTTAAGTTGCATAAATGTTACATATGTAGAAAATTAAACTTAAAAAATATTATTACGTTTATCGCAAAAAACACATGTAGAAAATGCCTCAAAAAAAACAACGAAGTAGTTTAGACCCTTCTTTTTTAGCCGAAAATCAACTTCCCCAAATTAAAAGGTATCAGAAATATTGTTAAAAATTAATTCACTGAACAAAATGAAAAACATTATATTTTAAGAACGGAATTTATATACATGAATTGTTGGATGAGTCGGGCTTTGACTCGTTCTTTCAGAAAACCATAAAGAAGATTACAATATAGCTCTTAGATAAAAACATTCTGCTTAATATGACTTTCGTAATCAATTACGATGTAAACTCAAACATTAATCTAAGCTAAAATAAAAATGAAAATAAATAGAAATTAATATCTTGTAAATAAAATCACTTCAAATCACAAATATTTCAATTTTCTCTTTATCAGTTGATAAAACGCTTCCTTTTTACTTTTATATAGTAAAACTTGCAAGGTGTATTGTGTTCTCTTGTTTGCACGTAGAATTGAATTTATTTAAGAGCCGGATTTTCGTTTGCTACAAAGTAAAAAGAAATTATATATATAAATTGGGTTAGTACCCAACATGTATAATTTCAAGTTGTTTATTGAACATAAAAATTCTTGTCAATGCAATGATAAATATGCATTTTTTATACTGTGCAAATTAAAAGACAGTTTGTTACGAATAAGTTCGCTGTGGCATTAAGGCTTAGTGGTTGCAAAAAATATAGTATCTAGTAAGATTGTATACTTATACTGAATAAATTGAGTAGAATGAAATAAGGCATTAAAGTGTGGGTGTATTTTCTATTGTAATACATACGTACAAAGGCTTTTAAGCATCTTATGGGTACTGGTCTCAAAAATTTCGCACATTTATTTTGATGATAATTTTATTCCGCTTGGAACAGGATTCAAAGATATATAAATATACTAATAAAATGAATAAAATTAGTTCAACCGCGCAAATTTTTAGTTTATATTACCAATAACAAAAAATGTTCTATTTTAATTTTTTTCTTTTTCTTGTACCCCCGAAAATCACGCAATTTGCTTGGCAAACAAATCTACCAGCACATATTTTAAGTTGACTAATTATTATAACTACCAGATGGCCAGAACAACCTAGGCTTTCATATTTGCATGGAAGCATAAATATTGCAGTAGCAATTTATAACCCCAAATATAGTGTTGCACCAAAGAGAACGGTTAGATTTGCAAACTAGAATGTAAATCACAACTGCAAAAGTAAAAGAGAACTTACATTAAGTAGGCAGATATATTTGAAAGATGTGTGGCAGTTAATGTTATTTTATCAACTAAAGACTAAGGTGAAATTAGTTTGTGAGGGTGATGTACATTGAAATTTAAGAAAAGAAGCAAATAGCTACAGCATTACAGAAAACTACATGAAATATAAACCAAGAAACTTTCTGATGTACAAACCTACAATAAAATAGTTTGATGTCGATATACGTCTATAAATATACAATAAAGTCGAATATAATTTTAATGAAGAATACATACATTGAATCGAAAGAATAATTGTTTTAAATGAAAATAAATTGGTTAAACTAAATCATTGTAAGCCTGCAATGTTTTTTATTATAAAAAATAAGAATTTTTTTAATTTATTAATTATTTTCTACCATTAAACTCACGTCGTTGTTCTTGAAAAAATAAAGCATAATAAATTTTTGATTTAAAGCCTTGTTTGATATACAGTAAAAATCCTATTGTATGCACGCAAACTACGCTCACTTCACAAGATGTTAACGGAATAAATTTTAACCACTTCCAAGCTTCATCGCTCTCATTCAATTTAGTTTTGATAAAACTATAATCTGGATTTTTAGCTAGCGAAATTTGAAGTTTATCTGCAAAACTAGTCGTTATAAGGTCAAACAAAAAATCATCAATAATATTTATTTGGTTTTTTGTTGATAATGTTTCATTGCAAATCATTTCATTGTAGTCGGCCACATAAAAAAAACTGTCTTTCTGTATCCATCTTACGTAGAAATATAATGCTTTGTATATAATCTTATAACACCATATATTTTTCGTCGATATTTTTGATATATAAAACAATATTTTCCCAATTATCAGAGCAAAACTTTATGGCTCTAAGCCAAATACACAATCGCACAAGTATCGGCCACTCGATAATTTTAAGTTGTGTTACTTTTATTTACATTTTTGTACTCTTCCCGTTATTCACCATCGATTTTTTTTAGTTCAATTACTAATTTATTAACTAATGCAACTTTTCAACGCACGCTATAGAAATCAAATACATAGCATGTGCTAAGCATGTAACATGTAAAACAACGGGTAATTTTTTTATAATAGTTTTCGGCTAGTACACACGTAGAAGCTTGATCCGTTACAAGAAGTTAAAAATTATTAATATTTTAAAAATCTCAGCAAACAGCATATACGTAGCATTTTTTTTTTCCGAAAAAATATTCTTGCCAGTGCATGATTCAATATCTAAACATTTTATGAAATAGGGCTTTGTTCGATCGTAATCGTGACATTCTCCTATTCAATATTTTCTTTATCTTGTACAGTGTCAGTTGACTCGTCGACAATCAGGTAAAATCGACTGTTATAAAAGAATCATATAAAAACCAATGTCCAGTTAGAACATTATGGGTAGAATATTATATCGATTTGTAGCTGAACAATGTTATTGTTCTCCTGTCCAGTTTTCTATTAAAAATCTTTTGTTTAATCTCATCGCAGAGATTAAATGGTATTTTCATTGATTTCATTGCTTTTACAAATCGTTTTAGAAGTCATTTGTAAAAAAGCATTCTCTAATTTTTATAATTCTACATCGATTTTCTGCATAAAATTTAAGTGCATTAAGATGTAATTTCGAAGCATTTTGGACTTCAAAACCCGTTACACTGGTCTTTTTTATGACAATAAATTATTTTTTGCAAGGTTTTCATGTAACTCAATCCTCCTGAATAATAAAATGATCATATCATAAAACATATGCGTATACCGATGATGCCATACAATCGTTACAAATACTCTTTTTTTTTCTTTGGTCATTTAAGGATTCAATTATATTTGCAAAGAAGAAGAAGCATTGAAAAAAGATAAATAAGAAAGCAAATAGTATTCGTAAAAAAACATTGGCGCTTTGTTACGCTTTGACTCGGAAACGTAAAAATGTAATTATTTTTTAATATAATTGATTTTCGATAATTTTTTGCGTTGTTTTTTGTTCCCTCACGATGATACTGTCAAAGCCATTTCAAAGAGACCACATTAAAAAAAATAGACAAAATATTAAAAAAAAGCAAACGACTTGAAAAGTAGAAACAAACATTACAACCACAAAAAAGTGTTTAAAGAAGCCGTTAGTATTTTTCTTTGCATTTTTCTCTCATCTAGAACGCGCATTTTATAGAGTAAAGTTTTTACAACGGCGCACCGGGACCCGAAAATCCGTAATCCGTCCCTGAGGTCAATGAAGAAGAAGACTTTGCCAGAAAAACTACTATAAAATAAAATTTTTTATTACTGACAAGAACTTATATATGAAATCTAAATTTCTAAGTGTGCGTACGTATTTTAATAATTTCTAGTGACAAGATGCACTATAAATTTGCCGCGTAAAAAATTAAAAAATAACTGCTGAAAAATAGGACGGTTTTTAACAATATATGTATCTTTTGCGAACTAATAAATAATTTTATAGTGGCGGCGTAGATACGCGAACTCAATGTGCTAGATGATTATCAAAATTGCGTCCAATGAATCAAAAAAACTCGCTTGCCACGTGGAAAAACTTAAGACGGTGGTCGTGTGCTTTGCCGTTCACACAAATTTTTGTTTACATAGAAGTTGAAAATAAAAAAAACAACCACTTTTTATGATTTGACTAAACGGTTCGACCAAATACACACATTTAATCTATACGTATTTAAAAAGTATGGTGGCAAATTCTTTAAACGCAGAAAATAACCATTTGATTACTTAAAGGGCATACAATTATATATTGTACGCTTTAAATAGTTTTGTATGTCTCCTGTACGGTTTTAACACCCATGCCTCACTAAAAACATTTTTTTTAGAAAAAGAGTTTTTTTTTCAAAATCATATAGTGTGCAAAAGCTCGAGAAATAGCTATAAATAAGGTCATTTTAATTGTAGAAAAATAAACACGTTTTGAGATAATTACCTGTTTAACAAAAAAAAATTACAAATTCATAATGCTTGACACGCAAAAAAACCAATTCACCTAAAAAAGCACGCTAAATACTAACGATCTATCGACTCAGACTATTACCTGTAAAAAATTAAACGGCATCTAATGATAACATATTTAAGCAATGTATTTTGTTTAATACTCCCACCCTGGTCTTTTAACAGATTCCTAGCAAATTTACCGCCAATATAAATATCAATATGTCTGATCTTGTGTGTATGACGACAATGACTTTTATTTCCCACACTTCAATTGTTTTATACCTTTTATATTGTGGTTGTTATTGCTAAAAAATCTTTTTTTAAGCAATACAAATAATTTTTTTTTGTTTTAAAATAAAATAAGTTCATCTTGTTCTGTGTTCATGTTGCATATCGTAAAATTTAAGCTGAATAATATCATTACAAAAAGTCTGAATGCTTTCTACGTGCGCCATCTGGTATTACTAGTATAAGATAAAAAGCACGGCTTAACGTGACATTCTGTTTTGTTTTTTGCATTAATATTTTACACTTATTTATTTAATTTCTAATAATTACGCAAATTGTTTTTTTTTTCGTTGCGATATATATTCAGAAGTAAAATTATGCAAACTTGTACACAACAAAACGTTGAAATTACGTAAATATGCAATTTTACTGATACATACTGATCAAAAGACGTTATAACCTTTATCAGTTGTGACAGCTTTTTTTTTTTTTGCATTTTTTTGCTACGTTACAAAAGCTTTTTGTAGCTATTGAAACATATCTCGGTAAAAAACAAAAGCTACAGAATTCTAAATCGAAGGTGCTCATAAAACTGCGTTTATGCGCTGTTTAATTAATACTAGATCTTAGAAAGATTCTAATTTCTTGGGCGACAACCATCAAGGCTTTCATAAAACATAATAACATAAATTTTAACTTCAAAATATAGATAATACAGTGTTTTTTTTTGCTTTAAAATAAGGCAGAAAAGTTTTCAGTAAAAGGATTGATATGACATCTTAATAATAACTTCAGTTTACACTTAAACAGCAAAATTTTATTCGTCGCGTTTATTCATTGAATATTATTAGTTACAAAAAATCGAGAGTCTAAAATGTTTATAAGTATCTTACTTTTCCATAATAGTTTTGGCTTATAAAATTTATTCTTTCAAGCATTTGTACTTTCTTTTTTTTATTTCCCCAATGAGTGATTTATTTAAAAAAAACATCTTTTATTAAATCAACTTTTTACAAATAAACATGCAGAGATTCCACGATGTCCTTACTATTAGATTAAAAAACAGATATATATGCAATTTTTATAGACTACATTGCTTTTGTCTTTTTTTGTTTTACCTTCAAGCCAACTTGCAGGTGTTATTGTCGTGTGCTTTGCTTTGGCATTTTTTTTTCTTTCATGCTTTTTCATAAATATGACTTTTTAGAGCGGATTTTTACTTATGCCCTTTTCTTATTACAGTAATTAACTTATACCCCTGATTTACAATTTGTATTATATGTATACCATACATGTATGCAATTTTGCATCTATATATGCAAGAAATAAACACAACAAGATTAAGAAAATTTTAAAAAACGCACAAGTTGATAACAATTAGTGAATTTACATATCACTTGCGCATTTTGAAGTAAGAAATGAAACATTTGTGGAAATAAAAGAATATAAAATACTGTAGAAAAAAGATACAGTGGCATACTATGTTTTAAACGTGTTGCTGCTGCTGCTTGTTTGCATAATGCTTAATTTAATGATGTAAAATAGAATTTTTTTTTATCTGCAAAGTGTTTAGCCGGAACATAACTGCCAACGAGATGAAAAGTTAACAAAAAGAAAAACTCGGGTTTTATATGTATTAAGCGGTTATATTTAACAAGTCGTCGGAGCCGTCAGAAATGCGCAACAGGCTTGCAAAATTTTAAGGGGTAAAACTGTACTTAATCTGCCGCATCATTTGCAGCAGCCAAGTATTGCCAAACGAATTTGCCTCGAACAGAGTATATATAATTTTTTTTTAGCAGATCATACAAACAAGAATAGCGATTTTCCTACCAAATTATTGTGGAAAAGATAAATTCATATTTTTTTTTGTACATGGCACACAAAAAAAACAAAATGAAGTATATAAGGTTAAAAATATTTATAGACATTACTTTTTTTGCACTTAACTAATCATACATTGTTATTGGGATTTTCTGTTAGATAAAAGCTTGCAATAGTTTTATAGCATATGACTAGTTACGAGTTGAGAACTACGAAAATGATGTGCGTAGCTGCCATATATGCTCACACACTGAGCAATAAACTATTAAACAAATGCTGTAGTCATTGATCAAAACAAAAGTCTAATCTCTACTTGTTTTAGAACATTTCTACACCGGTTTTCGTTTTGTGTCCCCTTTACAAAAGGACCTTTACTGTTACGGTTCATTTAAAGGCGTGAGTTGACTTTTAGTGTTAATGCAACAAAAGCATTTGCCTCTATAAGATTACATGGCAAGATAGACGAAATATAACAAAAAAGACCTTTACAATTATTTCGTGAAAATTTTCTTTTCCCTCAAGCGAACTCGCAATTTCAAGACCAAGGTTTGAGAGGTGTCAAAAAATACCGCTGAATCAATGAATGCCGCATTAAATGATATAAAAAGCTTGCCAATTCTATAAATAAACGCAGGAAAAACTGTTATGTTATTTAAAATCTGTGCATAAGAAATGTAGTTATACAATCAATCACGTCCACGATATATGCCTTGCTGTACAAATTTAATGTATGAGAATATTTGTATAAAGGAAAACAGCTATCAATTAGAACATCATTTGCTGCGGTATTTTATTTACACAAAAATTTATTGTTAATATTATACAACCTAGTTGTAGAAAATAATATATAAATTTAAACAGATAACTGTGTGTCTTTATATCTGCAGCAATCGAAAAACAAAATGGAAGGGCCGAAACGTTCATGCTTAATGTTTTTATAACGAGAAACATATAATAAGGCCTACTCACGTACAATAAATGGTTATAATATTCTAGATTTGCCTACAGAGAAATTATATGCACCGTTTAAACAAGTTAAAAGAGATAAGACCAGATCAAAACAAATACAAAGCTATATTACGAAAAAGTATGCTTGTGTATTTTTACCGGTAATCTTTTTGTTATTTGCACTTGGTCTTATCTTTAATTTGTGGTAATTAAAACAAAATAAAGTGTATTTTTTGTACCACTACATCAAATATTTTTTTTTAATCAAGTTGATGTTGTTATATTTATCAATGTTTTATTTTTCTATATTATCTTTCGTAGGCATTCCTCGTGCCTTTTTTCTGCTATCTCTTTTTTAGCGTATACAAGAACATTTACTACTTATTCTTGGCTTATGACTAATTTTGCATAGAAAAATGGGTTTTTGATTAAACAAAAACTGTTTTTTTTTTGTATTTTTATACCTTAAAATCTTGTTTCTGCTAAACCATTTTTTCATGGATTATGATTAACGTATCTAGTTTTTCCTCAATATTGCCATTTAAAAAGACTTTTTACTTAACTTCTAAATTGTCATACACTGTTCCTTTGTTTGATACGACAATTTTCTTTTATACATTGTTGTAGGAATTTTTCCTGCTTGCCTCCACTTTTGTAGTACTGATCGGTCGTCGCATTCATATGCAATACCTGTGAATTTTTTTCATATTCACTTCCTTTGTTGTATTCTCTCTTTTTGATGAGAAGATAATAAAAAATTGTATGCAATGTATTTATTGACTGAAATCGTAAACAGAATTATCAATATATTTTTGTAAAAAAAAATATTTTATTTACGCGACACTCCACTTCATTTCTACAAAATACGCCTGAATACATAAACCTTCTGGACAGGTAAACATACAAATTGAACAACAAAAAGGTATTGCTCATTTATCCCTGCCGTACCCACTAGGGCTTGAGTCACCTTGTATGATCATCAAGGCCTCTACCGGGTCTTTAGGTAAGGCAATTGTCTTTTTTTTTTTATTTGGCATTCAATATAATAGGCAATAAAAAATTTTCGCCAAGGTCACACTCTATATAAATCCGTTTTATAGTTTTCTGTAGGTAGCAAAGTGTTTTTACCGGGCCATCTGCCGGTCCCTCGAACAGTTTTTCTAAAAAAACTTTCTTTATTATAAAGCGATGATGCCTTGCTCCCAGAATCAAAATTGTATTTTTGTACTTGTTTATAGTCTTCAAAGCTCTAGCAGCCCCGTACAAAATGTTACGCGTTCTGGTAGTCTCTTCCTCGCAGATTGCGCATTTTGTTTTATACTTATAAGAAAACGCTGCAGAATGGGTCAGGACTATGTAAAATATAACAAATTTTTATTATTTTGCCATATTCTGTATGCACTTTTTTTGGGGTCTTTTTTTAAAAATAAAAAATTTGATAATGTCTAGTTTTGGAGATAGAGGATCATACACGTAAGCATTTGGTCTTTATTACCGATTCAAAGCATTTTGTTGAGTAGTATTTTGGCGCATATCGGGATAGGAATAAGTTGTTTATGAGTCCTAGTGTTTTACACCAGATTTCAGTTTGCCTAAATGTATTTCTTTTTTTTATTTAAAGCATAACATAGTGGCTTAGTGGGTGCGAAATGGTTTCTAAAAGAATTTATACTTGTTGTTCTCGCCTGCTGAACCTTTTGCACCCGATACACTTAGAAAAAGAAAATAGTGAGCTCTTCGTAGATTTTAAATTTAGAAAATTTTGTTTTTTTCGCATTTAAGAAATCGCCTTATCATGGAATTTAGGCTCGGTGTTTTATCAGATTGCACATGTATTAAATTACCCATCCAAAAAATGATAGAACAAAAAAAGATGTTTATCAAAGTTTAAGAACAAGATTTAGGAAATTTTTTTTCGTTGCCGATAGTTGGTTGAATTTGGTTTAAGTTGTTTGTCCTTTTTACAATCTTGCGTAAGCTGTTTAATCAGCTCTATTAATTACTAAAAGATACACAGCAGTAGGAGTTTAGATTTAGGATACGTATTTTTGTGCTATTATATTCGAGGTTCGACTCAACGGGGTAAAAGTTACCCTTTTTGACTGTTTGTCCGCATCCACTTGTGTTTATGTCAATAGTATTTTTTTTTTATACAGACATAATTAAACGAGGTTTTCGGTCTTTTGTTGACTATCCGCTCTGACGATGACTGTGTCACCGGCTTGGTGCACTTTGCGCCGAAGGTGCATTTTGCCCTAAACGCAAAAAAAAGAAGTTAAAAAATGTTTATTACAGGAACAGATAAAAAAATCAATAAAATCAACAAAAAATACATTTAGTGATATTAATCCCTTTAAAAATATAAAAAAAAATAAGTTTTAAAGATCTAGAATTTACGTTAAGTAACAGGAATTATAACCAAGAACTGCTACAGTTAGCACAAACGCATTTGTAATAACAACAACTAGTGGTCGGATTTTAATGTGATGTGCTTTGGCGAGATGGTGAGATTTAGTGAGAAAGAGTGAGATGCAGAAAAAAATGCAGAAAAATAAAAAAAACATATAAAGGCGTAATTTTATAGAGTTATATGAGTAAATATGCAACAAATGCTTACATACATCTCATGGAACCCTGCTTTATAATTTTGAATTTGATTTGGTTCGTTACTTATTGATATAATATATGAATAAAAATTGTATATCGTTATCTGCATTATTATGGCTACAGAAACAACCATGATAATATAAAATAACACAGTTATGTATTTTCCACATTGTAAAGTTTGCTATGTCTTCACTTTTTTGGGCTCAGTTTTATGAACAGACATACTATATAATTTAATATGTAATATTGTGCAGAAGAAGGAAAATTAGTAGTATTCAATCTATAATAAATAAAATGTTTTAATAAGTAATTCTTTATCATTTATAATGTTTATTTATATAAATCGCAACACAAAGCAAATATTGTTATAATCCAAGGATTGCCATATGTACATTTTTGTCTATACAAATATAATACACTTTCCAATGGTGTTTGTAGAATCTATAAATATTTCTTCTATTATAAAGCTTTATATTAGAATAAGCTTGGTCGTCATTGAGAGCGGAAAATGTCGTGGCTAATCCGCATATGTTTCAACACAGCATAATACCACCACTTTGCAGGCATGTGACCTATACTACTACACTCTAAGCCTATACTATACTATTTGAATTGTTTTAATCATCTCTTTTTTATGCATGTATGTTGTCTATATGCATAATTGTAATTTATAGTGTTTGGTCTTGCACATAGTTTCCCAGTTCTTCATTATGAATCTCAATTTTCATTTTTTAGGGGTATTTAAATTCTAGCTAAATCTCACTAAAAAATAAGAATCTCACCAAAATCCAACCTCTGACAACAACACCTACTGGGTTCAGGTAACTGGAACATTTGCGCAGTATTTCATTTTGCGCAGAGTAAATTTTTTCGCGGTAAACCGCATTTAAATAAGATATACAACCCCATCCCATCCCAAACCAAAACATATACATTACTTCAAAACATCACTGGTACGCTTTAGTTATCATTTGTTACTTGTGTCATATAGGCTTAATCTCTGCCATTTACCTATCACTAACCCTACTCATTAACCGACACATGCCCCTAACCCCTGCATACGTTATAATACACTGCCGTAACATTTATAAATATAAATCTGAGTTTTAATTGTTTTTCGTTTTTTGGGGTGTTTTTTAGAGTAAAGTTTTTTTAATTTGTTTAATTTTTTAGGTGTGTTGCAGTTAACAGTATTTTATGTACATTAAAATGACTGTATGCTTAGGTTTATATTAAAAGCTTGTATTGTGCGTTGCGGGCAAAATGCACTGCCGGTGCAAAGTGCACCAGCCCCTTAAGGAATTTTCTTTCGACCACAGGGATAACTCGAAAGTTTTTGGTCAATTGTTAATTTTCTTCGCACAAGATATCTGTGTCATCCGCAAACGATAGACCCAATATTATCCCTTAGGAGTAAAGGTACAAAAACACCGTTAGGTGGTTTTACGAGTCGTTTATATAAATATTAATTATATTTACCAACACATGGCAACCTTGGATATTACACTGCGTAGGTTAAAATAATAGATACTTGTATCGTTACCTTTTTTTATTGTGTCACAAATAAATTTTTTTAACCAGTGTAAACAAGTAAATTGCGATTAATTCAATTTATGCTTTTCTATTAGTTTTGTGAAAGGTTGCAATGCAGTCTAAGTCGTATGGTTAGAAAAATAAGAACAGAAGCTATTGGGTATTAGGGTATTTTTCTTTGTTGCAAGATTTCTATCAGTCATTCCGCCTGAGAGACACATTCCTCATATGATTAAAGCCACACTGTTTTTTATCAGAATTTTTTTGTGTAATCATGAGATATTTGAGTCTTGTCATGTTTTGTTAGCCAGTATTTTTAAAGGATTAAAAAGACGATACTTTGTGTATTATTAGTATACGCAGAATCATACTTTGTATATCTAAAGGTATACGCACATTTGTTTCATTCCTTAATGATTATTTTAACTTAGAATGCTAAGGTGATTATTTCATGTAGTTACTTTATAAAAGCAGCACTTTGAGACTTTTTATTGCAAAATTGCATGTATAATTTGTACAATTTAAGGATCTAGATTAATTGCTTTGGTTTTTAGGTAAGATTTTTACTCGGAAGGTATACATGACCGTCAAAGCATTGTGTCCATATAATCCGCGTTAAGGATCGGTTTTACGCCATCAATAGCTTATTAGTTAATTAGGCAGCTGATTAACTATAAAGTTTGCTGTTGTTCATGCCTATACATCTAAAACATCTATAGGGCTAGTTTTTAATTTCATATGGTAATCGGAAACGTATTTTATTTTCGAAGGGCTTTTTTTGAAGCCTTTTAGTTTAGTAATTATTTAAAAATACTTTGTTTAAATTATTACAAAAGAGTGAATTAAATCCTTTTTTGATCATCAAGTCTTGCCTTTTATTCCAGAAAGGTAAATTTTTTATTATGTATTTTTAAGTTAAGATCTCTAAGAGAAACAAGCCCTTGGTTTATCAATGGTCAGTTTTGCGTTTTTTTGTGAACACTTGTTTTATCGGGGCTGGGATTGGATAACTAGGGGATTAGTGTCGATAGATTTATAATTTCTAATGTTGTAAGTAGATTTAACGGTTCGTGTAAGGTTGTTGTTGCCGGTATGTCATCTGAAAGGGTCACAATTTATTATAAATTTTTTTATTTTCAAAATATTTTGGAACATTTTAGAGAGTCTTACTTTAGAACGTTACAGTTTTCGATCTATCTTTTAGCGGTATAAATAGAGAATGTATAAATTTGGTAATTGGTTCGAAAAGAAGCATTTAAGAAGAATTTACTAGGAAGCATTTGCTTCTCTTCATTATAAGAGACCGCAAAGTCGATTACAATAGTAGTTCTTTTTCTGCGTACCGATATCCAGGTGCCTTATATTCCGGCAGCAGCTTCAAAAACGACAATAAATGCGTTTTTTATAATTAAGAGTATTTATTGCCAGGTCTTAATCTCTTCACCTGCTATAAATATATCACTGTTAATGTTTTTTGTCTAAAAAGTCGTCAAAGCTAGTACGGTTGCAAATTTTATACTATGGTTTTGTATCCGTAAACGTTACAGACAATAATTTATGTTTTTTTATTCGCAAATAAAATACAAATAAGGTTATCAGTAGAGTTTTATTTTTATCTTACTTGTTTATTTGTGTGGATGCCGCAAAGAATACCTAGTTTCCCTTTGCTCATAAACTCATCGGTAATATAGTATTTTACAAGAGAAGTATTTTTTCCAAGCTGATTCTGCAGAATTCCTGCCAAAACCCGGCCAGGCGTCAATTCAATTGAAGTTTGTTAAGTTCCATGATGTTTTTCGGCTGGCTTTTAATATAAAAGGGTACATTGATAGGTCTAAAATAATCCTGGGATTTTTAGAATAACGTTTCTATTTTTTTTTAATTTTTGTACTTTTAATCTTATGTTCAAGTTACTTGCAGAAGACCGATAGATAGTATTCCCGGTAATCCGGATAATATTTTATGAGGCATTTATAGCGTAAATATGAGACAGTTTGCTTATTTATTTTATTGACGCTGAAACCCGTTCAATATGTTTTTTTTAAAGGCTTACGATACAAAAGTGCCAATCCAAAGTTTTAAAAAAACCTTGTAGAATATTTTAAGCATTAAAATCTCTTTTGAAAATATTATAAGAAGTGCCTGCGGAATGAACATAGGGTTGCAGCCAAAAAATGAATATTTAATGACAAGAACGTATACAACAACTAGGTTAGGGAGTGCAATAACACTTTTAAGAACTTTTTTAAAAAAAGGAAAGAATATTTTTTTCTTTTTTCCGGATTACAATATTTTGGTCCTTTTCTATAGGCGAAAAGATGAATAAGGGTTCCAGAGGGTCTAGATCGTTCTGACAAAAAATCTGTTATTATTAAAGTCGGCAATTCAAGCTGCAAAGCTTTGGAGATTTTTTTACCTCAGCGCCTGAATTGTCCATTTAATGTTGGCTCGAGTATTTTTCGTATACCAAATTGAATATTTCTTAACGGAGATAGATAATGTTTTGTTTTTAAGATTGTACTATGAAAAAAATCTCAGAGAACGTGATTTTGGTTACCATTCTATATTAATTTAGAGTTATCACTTGTTCCACGCTTGTCTTGAACCATGGTCAATGGTGACTTAAACCCTGGTTGTTCGTGGTGAGTAGAAACCTTTAAATTGATATTCTTAGTTATCTCTGTATATTTTCTCTACGGCCATATTATTAATCTGCTTTAACGCCCGCTTACGTATGCTAGACTTAGATTGTATGTGTTGCAGTAAACTTTACAAGGCTTCTAACCACACTGTGGACCATATCGTCTACCGAAGTAGTAAAGCGAGTGCTAGGAATGGCATTCTCGGTAAACAGAATTTCTTTAAGGGTTTTTTTATTGATAAGGCATAGCCATTTCATACCTTTATATGTTATTTTTACTGCTTAAATTTTCTAAAATGGTATATCATTTAGAGCCAGGTTTTCTTTAGCCTTCAAGGGCGTTTATAATATGTCGAGACACGCAGGGGTTGCCAATACGCGTCTTTCCTTAATGCCTTAGATGCTTCTCATTAGGTTCGTCCAGTAGATTTTATGTCTTTTCAGCTAGTTTGTTAATTTTTGGTCACATGTAGGATTTCTTGTTTCGTTGGCCCAGCAATCGGTGCGTTTAGTTATGTGTTGTGCAAGTAAGATTGCTTAAATGATTTTTTTTATCAAGGTCTTCTTTTTAGATCTTTTTTATTTTTGATCACAGAGAAATACATGATCAGAATATGTCATTATTGTACACAATAAAAAAATATTAAAGATTTAAGGAAGTATAGTATATTCTTATAAATTATATTTTGCTTTGTTTGCTAGTTGAACGTTGGGCTGTATGTTTTTGTCAGCAATTCCTTGTAGATAAAAAAATAACAAATGGATTAAGCATCTTGGTACACGATGTGTCGCAAGACGCGCTTGTTGTGAGATACAGAAGTCCTTGTAGTGTTTTAATATCAGTATTCAATAGTTTTAAAACATTTTTGGCTGGTAAAGCAGTATCTTGTTTCTTTTCGTGCATAGTTGCCTCCACGTTTCTTTACATAAAAGAAAATCGAATAAACATGTATTAATTTTGTAGAAGAGAGGGAATTAAAAAAATTTTACCTTCAAACAGAGGTGTTAATAAAATAATCCGTTATTTATAGGTGTGTTCTTATTGTTTCTTTGCTTGATCATTTTCCAAGTATCTGCTTGTATTTTTTACCACTTCATTTTTTTCTAAAAGTTATATTCAAAAATTATCAGACTTTGTATCCAGTTAGAAACAAAAAGCATAAACAGGGTGCTGTTTACAGCTTTACATTTAAAGGTTAGAAGTTTTTTGGTTCGTAGAGGTTTGGCAAGTTCGAATTTTGTATTATATAGTTGATACGTGGAGATTTACTTATTGTTAAATTTAAATTCATGTCGTTTATTTCAGTTTTCTCTGTTAGCGTTTTATTTTTATCTTGTCTTGCTTTGATTTTAGGAACTATCATTTCTTTCATTAAGGGGATCATAAATCTTTAAAAATAATAAAGTTTAGAGAGAAAAAATATATTCTATAAACATTATAAGTTTATGATGGCAAAAAAAACTTTAAAACTTACACTAATTATTTATTCTAAACCATATAATTTTCTCTTCAATTTTCTTTAAAGGTCCGGGCTCTATTACAAGCTTCCTTGACGAATTGATGTATAAAAGACAGTTGCCAAGTACCTAGATCAGGCGCGTACCGAGGGGGGTAGGGGTAGGGGTAGGGGTAAGGGGATGTATCCCCCCTATAGAAAAATTTTTACGCCTGAATTTAAGGGATGGTCTTTTTTTCGTGCAGTGATTTTTTTAATTTTAAGAATCTAAAAAAAAAATAATAAGACAAATTTTTTCAAAAAAAAAATAAGTGTTAAAAATTCAAAATAAGGTTTTAAAGCCCAACTTTTACAAAAAAACTGACTACCCCCTGGCTCAAAAATTTCTGGGTACGCCACTGACCTAGATGTTTTCAAAGTATTATGCTTTTATGGCATATTTCCCGTTAAATTTAATAAATTAAATATTTTGAAGATCCAATGGAGAAAACCCTGAGGAAAATATAGGAAATGAGAACTTTATTAGATTTTTATGTACGGCTAAAAATGATGAAAAATTGATTTATGATAGCAGTGATAAGATCTCGGTCAAGTCTAGCATTTAATTCAGTTCTTTTCTTCATTTACTTTTTTTTTATTAGACAATGCTTTATAAAACCCCTTTTGCACAAAAAAATATTTTTTAATATTTTTTTATTAATTTTAACAATTATATATCAAATAATTATTGTTAAGTGAAAAAAAATTTAACGCAGGGGCTAAAATTCTATCTTAAAATTTTTTTGATTTTTTTATGGTATTTATATCCATTTATTCATGTATATTATTCAGATTTTCATACACAAAAAATTACTTAAACGACATGGGGTTGTTATCTTTTATTAACTATAGTTAATTGTATTTATAAAACTAGGGAAGCCTTTATCTAATGGTAAATAAATATTTTTTGCCTAAAAACTTGTTTGTTGTACCTATAGGTTTACTCAAGACCATATGGGTATTTTTTTGTTTTTTATACCTATAGGAAGTAAACTGTCTGTAGGTAAACTATACCCATAGGTATCTATTTTATATAAAAATAAACAAGAACGTGCATGTTATATTACCTATAGGTTATGGATCGTAGTTTTTACTATACGGTATAGTTCTATACGTATAGTAAAATTACTATACATTGTATAGTGTTTTATAATATTTTTTCATATTATGATCTATTATATTTTTAGAATATAATATTATGTTACCAGGACCTTCTGCTTTGGTATTCCTATATTTTAATCCATATAAGTTAAGGGTGACCTTGTAGCTAAATGCAAAAAAATATATCCAGAAAATAAAAATAAAAAAAATGATAAAAGATACATTTTTATAACCATTGTCGTGTTTATAGTATGCTTGATACAAAATATAAGGCAAAACACATAAATATTAAAATAAAACAACAATAAAATAAAAATAAAAATAAATTTATTTGTGCGACTATCATATACAAATCCAAATACCATATATTTATTCAATTAGGGTTCGGAATTGTTACAACGCAAAAATTTTATGTTCTGTGCATTAAAGACATTTAACGTAGCAAACGTAACGAAAATTAAATTATAAAGGTTTATTCTACAAACTATAAAACACAACTGTAAGAAAAACTCGATTTTGCAACAGAATATATACCAACTTGATAGGATAGATTTCATACCATTTTTTACTGGTAATAAAACAAATAAATTATCTTTTAATTAATTTTAAGACAGCCAACATTATTTTCACAAAAAAAGAATTGGAATTTCATAGATAATCCATTTTAAAATTTTTACATTCATTTGCATTTTGAGTGAACCTGAGAAGGTAAAAAACTCTATATGGTTACATGTAGAAATACCCATTTTTAACACTTTTAAGTCGTATTGCTATCTTAAACGCTTGTCCTCTCGTTGATTTTTTATTTTAATACCTTTGTCTGCATTAAGTTTTGCAAATTGTAGCTTTATAATGTCTATTTAAGATGTAAAAAATATGAATTTACTATACACTTACTATACACTATACGGTATAGTGTTAGGAAGTGTATAGTAATCTCATACTATACCGTATAGTGCAATTCACTAGTTTAAATGTATAATCAAAATATATCTGAGTTACATAAAAACTTTTAAGTCATAAAAAAACATATTGGTTTGTAAGTATACAAAAAGCAATATTTTTATAGGATTAGCTAAGACTGTCTTATATTTTTTTTTGGCACTAGATGCTTTTTATGTGTTTTTAGAGGTTAAAAATGTTAGTTCCTCTTTTTGGTTTTTAAAAACTTTTATGGCGACTTTAAAATTTTATATAACAGGAGAATACGTCCAAATTAAAGTCTCTATAAATGAGAAATTTATTCAATATATAAATTAAGCTCATAGAAATATGCATTTTTCATGAAAAATCACTGAAAACATGTAAAAATAATTTATGCTTTGAAATATTGTTTATCTACACGTTTTTTATCACTTTCTCTTTTTATTTTCTATAAAAATTTAAAAACTCTCAAAATGATAATCTGTATCAGTTTAAGGGATTTCATATTATAATATTATGATTTTTAAAAAATTTTATGTATGCTGTATGTTTTGGAAAATCGCCTATTTACTTATTTCTATTGAATTAATTGTACTATTAAAAAAAAATATCGGTTAAATACAACAAACATACCTGTACTGCTTAATGGTATATTATCAGATGTTGAGATAAATATACCTCGTCAATACTCCCATTGTAGCAACATAGTTTTTTGTCAATGTAAAAGGAGTTACAGATTGATAGGAACAGTAACATCATATCAACCTATAAAAAACGTTTAGATAAGATTTTTTTAACCTTTTAAACTAACAAATAACTAGAAGGAAAATAATAAAAAAGTAAAATCTACCAAAGCATTTTATTACGCAGCTTAAAGCCATCCTCGCAAGTTCAGACCCAACGTTTATAGAACGAAATAATAGTTAAAGTAGTAAGTGAAATAGTAAAAAAACTTATTTTTTTGCCAAGCACTACACCGGAAACATCCAATTTTTATATCATATCATATTTTATATATCAAAACTAATTCATACACCATGCAAAAATTTAACGGTCCTATGTATTCTATAAAGATAAATAATAAAGTAATTGGTTTTATACTAAACATATAAAATATGGTTATTTATAAATTTTTATTCAGAAGGCTTATATTGATAATCTGTTTGTGTAAATTATATGTTCAAATGAATAATCACTATTTTAAAAAAAGCAATATTTAGAAGTAAAATTTATATTATGTTTTTTTTTATCGATTAAACGTTTCTAGTATAAAATTGTTCTCTAATCAACATCTTTTCTCAATATAATATACGCCATCTGTAAAGAAAAAATATTTTATAAGATATTTTGTATTTTTAAATTATATCTAATAAATTTAGAGCTAAATTATTATATATTCAGCGCGTTTTTTTTGTCATAATCAATTAAAATAGAAGATGATACAGCAAACGAAGATAAAACGTCACCGAAAAATATTTGACAAAAAATATATACTTTTTTATAGTATAATGAAGCAAAGAATTCATATATTATTAAATAGTCTAGTTTTTACTAAAAATATGCCTTTATTGTATTTTTTTTACCAATCTGGTTACAAATGTTTTTTTAACAATTAAAATGATTTTATTATCTAAAAAATCGTGGCAACCTTAGAAATTGGATTAAAGTGTATAAAGTCGCAATTACAAAAAATTTGCCTCTTTTATATGTAAATTGTAGTGTGTGTTCATTAATTTTGTTATTTCAAGTCAAAAACACCTTTTTATATTTTCGTTAAAAAAATGCTGGTTTTTGATGCTTCGATTTCTTTACCTGAAATTAAATTGTATTAGAATAAACTAAAAAATATAACATATAAAATCTTTCAATTTGCAAATGATTATAAATTTTATTAAGATTTTGATGCAAAAAATGCGTATATGCAGCAATACACAGATTAGTTCTATCAGTATTAAGCTGATATGTTTTATATATCAAAGGGGACTATTATGCGTACAAAAAACGGGCTAAAACCAAAAAATGGTCAAAAAAAAGGCACATGTACACGGGTTTAAAAAAAATTTTACACTACTAGATTACAAAAAGATAAAAATAATAAAAATTGTGCTACAAAAGTCTTTGTAAAACAAACCACTCATGAGCTAGTCAATGTGACTGCATTTATTTTAGATCAATAGCTATCATTTTTGATAAGCAAATAGTAATATAATGTCTCCATAAAATGCCAATAATCAATTCGTAAAACTTAAAAATGATATGTTTGTGGATAGACATTTTTTTTGTAATTTGTAATTACATGATTTTAAATCATTGCTGGTTGATTTTTTTGTTTTAAGCAAAGTGCTAATATAATTAATGCTTCCTAGTTGACATATCTATGCTGCCATCTAAGCCTGAACATATCTTTTTGTAATAGTTAAAAAAGATATTTTAATATAATAAGCTTTAATCCCATGCGAAAGTAAAAAAAGACAACGCCATAGACTTTTAAGAAATGAATCCTAAATTACTAGTTAAATTAAATACTGTAAAATAGCCTATAATCCTAATATTTTTTCATTATGTTGTACATATTTTCAATGTCATTAGTTTAAAACACTGTAAATAGTAAGTTTTTGGGAGTTTAATTTTAAAGCCTGTTTTTCTGATTTGGCCATACATTCACACGTAAAACCAACCGCCTTTTATAATAGAAATGGGACAAAAAGCATCTGGTTTTAAAAAATATTTTTTACATACTTTAATTGCATAAACAAAAACAATATAGTTTAAAAGATAAAAGTATAGTTGCATGCATTTTTATTATAGATTACAGAAACCTAGATTAGATTGCGATTGCATAGGGATCTTGTTTGATGTTGTTAAATAAGACCCTATTTATAATAAATTATTTTTTGAATGATCTTGGGACAATATATATACTACATTTCGAGATACACGTGCCTATACTTATATGTCTAGATTATAAGGCAT
>JAQFYM010001294.1:0-35875 GCA_034694785.1 Agrenia bidenticulata | reverse complement strand
CATGTTAGCTCTCATATAGAGTTCAGAAATCCGCTTGCTTATTTCACGGCTATCATCTAGGATGGTTGAATGATATCTTAATTTATTTCCTACAGTATACCCTAAATATTTAACATATTTATTGTTGAACAGTGTTAACCCATCATAATTAACGGAGGTGAGATCACGGTATTCATATAAGAAGTTCGGAGTGTAACATTGAAAGTCAGTTTTAATTGGATTGAAATTAAGATTATGTTCTAAGGCAAACTTAGTGCAAATACAGAGCAAGGATTGCATTGCTTTTAAAGTGGTTGTTATAAGACATATATCATCAGCATAAATTAAATGATTAGTAACACAACTACCGATTCTAGCACCAACATTGGCATTCTTAAGGGAGACACTAAGATCGTCAATATAAATAGCAAATAGAAATGCGGAGAGTACTCCCCCTTGTCTGACACCTTGTAGTATTGGTGATGGCATAGACTTACAATTCCCCCATGAGATGTGGAAACATTGATTGTCAAACCAGCTAATTAGTATATTTATAACATAATAGGGAATTTTTCTGTCAATCAGCTTTCCAATCAGCAGTTTATGATCTACTTTATCAAAAGCCTGGGTGGCATCTAAGTACATAACATAGGCAGGGGTGTTATTGTCAATATAGTAGGAAATTATCTGCTTCAATGAGAAGATAGCTACCTCGGTGCCTACACTTTTCTTGTACCCAAACTGGTGATCCGTCGTATCGAAATAAGATAGACATCTTTTGAGAATGAGTCTCTCGACAAGTTTCGACATTATTGTTGCTAAAGCTATTGGGCGGTAGTCGGACATTTTGGTTGGATCTAAACCTTTCTTATGTAGTCGAAATAAAATTCATCAGATCGATCAAAGTTGTTTTCATTGATATAATTGCATACACAGAATTTGAATTGCCAAGTTGTAATCACAATTAATCATTCAGAAGAAATATTTCTCATAATTTCGGCTAAATTTTCAGATGCATATTCAAGCGGGGTCTTCTTGGCCTTATTTTGTTTATTCATGTCTGCCCCATAGTGAACTAGCATTTTGGCCTCCTCGACCCGATCTTCTTCACATGCCAAGTGCCTATTCGAAAAATTCGGAATAAATAATTTATATATTTCATACTCAACACAACGGTGTGAAAATTTAATTACGGATAGTAGGCGTTGAGCAACCCAATCCTCAATAAATAATAAGAAAGGGATGGACAACTTACAACGGAGTGTTTCCAGAGTTATCTCGAGCATTTACGTCCACACGCTCACCCTTATCCAACAAAAGTCTTACAATTTTAATGTGTCCTAAAGATGCAGCACGATGTAAAGGTGTCGCACTCAAGTCATCACAGATATTGACATCAGCATGGTTTGATAATAGTATCTCCACAATCTAAAATAAAAAATTCCCATCTTAATACTCTTAATCCACTTTAAAGCATTAGCTTTAGCATTACTGGATTGGCCTAATATTGCTTAAATTTTTCCTACGTAATAAAATTCTAGTTGAATAACCCCGTTTCGCGCAGTAACGACTGAAGTAAATACACATACAGTTAAAACACTCCACTCGACGACAATTTTTTTATAGACTTTGTATCGAATTACAAATAGCCTTCACTCAACATCACAATCGGGTCTGATTGAAGGTTTAAAAGCTTTTAATTTAATCAAATTTCAAAATGCACGGAGACAGTGGAAGTCAGACGTTGACGTTCCTTTTAACTAACTGATGATAAGCCAACAAAATTAGTTTACAATCGCGAATGCGTTTATTGATACCCCACTTTTATTCCCATAATCCCTCGGTAAGGAAGTCATACAGTCAGCGATAACGTGGAATAATAATCCAATCCAATTTCCTATAAGAGCACGTCTCCATTCAGTTTTGAAATAGTGGTTCATACCGACTGGATCTTAATAAAACACAAAATGTTGATTCAATGGTTAAAAAAATCAGTTGTTTTAACAATTGCTGCGATCTGCCTCTCAGATTCTCTAGAAATTACATCTCGGAACCAATTGACTAATCAATTTAATATTAGGCACATAATGCAACAACATTCGATTCAGTGCTCTCCTTTGATAATTTTCCTCCGAGGAGATGGCAACAAATCATCAGCTAATTTCGACCTCGAACCAATAATCCAAGAAGCAGAAAATTCAATTCCAACAATAGAAAATCCACTGCTAGTCTACAACATGGTTGACCAAGTCCTACAGAATCATCCAGTCCTACGTAGAATCGTGTCACAGAAAGGGTTCAACTGCATAGCTTCTGTACTGGCATTACTTGACATCAACAATGCCACGCTTGTTCAGCTTACGAGAATATACATCCCAGTTTTGAAACCGGTAATTCAAAAAAATTCAGAGAAAGTCATTATTTTCACAAAAAAGTCTACACTAAAACTGATTTTGGAATCACCGGAATTCGGACATAAACTTAAATACAAAATTGGAATCGTCTACACACCTAATGGAATCGAACTGTACAGCTCTTGCAATTTCTGTGATAAACATCAGTTTTTCAAATTGGAATACAAGAGGACATTAGAATGGCTGGACTATGAAAGTAATTTCAAGGGAGCCGTCCTCCGTGTGTCCACACCAATATCCACAAGACCCCGGTTGAACTATACATTGATGGCGAATGGAAATTATCGTCCAGAAAACGGCTTGCTCGTTTATGCTCTTATGTATATGAAATCCCAGTTAAATTTCACCCTCGCAATTTTTCCAGCATCCAGGGGAGGAGGAACAGGAATAAAATATCCAAATGGATCATGGACCGGGGTCATGTCAAATATTCTATACGGAGAAGCAGACATCGGAATGTGTACAGCAGAAACGTATTCAAGGACCTTGGTCACTGGATTTACATCTGCTCTTTGCCACGAACCAGTCACTTTGGTTTCAGGACCACCGCAAAAGATCTTTGTATGGGTTGCTATATTTTGGCCGTTTAGAGGCACTGTTTGGGCTATTTTAGGGGCCCTTACTGTAGTTTCTATTATTCTCATAGCTGGGGCCTATCCTTTCCTTAAAATCCCAAAAACTAAGAGATGGAAAATTGGAAGAATTATTGAATGCGTTTCAGGAAACCTATTAGGGCAGAGTAGCAATATTCCAAGTACTAATCCAGTTGCAATCTATATGTACGTTACTATTTGGCTCCTATGTGGCTTTGTTATTACTACTGCCTATCTTAGTAAACTGGTGGGTTTTCTAACATTTCCAATTGTTGATAAAATTCCTCAAACTCCTGAAGAACTGTCAACATCAAATTTTCACTGGGGCTTAACTTACATGGGTGGTGCAGCTTACAGCTTGATAAAGGCTACTAAAACGCCTTCTTCGATGAAAATTTTTAAGAAAATGGAACTCACTACAGACCACATTCGCTGCCTTACCAGAACCCTCGACTCACGATTCATATGTATTAGCTATGAAACTGTCGCTAAGTTTTACATGAATACTAGATTGGATACTAAGCTAGGTCAAAGTCCTTTAGTAGTTTCCCAGAATCACTTTTTCTCTGTTCCAGTTGGTATTGCAATGGAAAAACTAGCAGTATTTGGACCAAATATTGAAAATTCTATTCAGAGATTTACAAGTGCAGGTTTAATTCCCGAGTGGGAGAAGAAAGATTTTAGAATCATACGGAGTTACAAGCTTAAAGCAGAGAGGTCTAGGACTTCAAGTAAGGCTGTAACGGAGGAGGCTGAACCCGATGACATAACCGATGAGGACGTTCTGTTGACTCTAAAACATTTGCAAGGAGCATTTATTTTGTTTAGCATGGGGATTTCTTTCGCTTTGATAGGTTTTGGATGCGAGTTAGTAACTAACTACAAGAAAAAAATGAGTCTGCATCGTCTGCGTAAAGATAATAAAAATAATACAGGTCAAAAGATTGTAACTGAAATCAAAACTGTTGGTTATAACATGGCAGTTATATTGCGAGAAGCAAAACACTTCGAAGATCTCCAGTCGATTCAGTTTCTATCAGAGTGACAATACCATCAACCCAATTTAAATATTCTTAGCAAGGTTATCCCTTTAAATGATCAATTATTGTCTTGCTTCCACAATTCTGAATACTGAATGTAATAATTAAATAGGTTATTACTCACATCAGGATAATTTTTGGAAGCCGCATACTGTAGGGCTGAGTGACCTCCAGTGTTTTTAGCATTCACATCACTACCTTTGCTAAGCAAAATTCGGACAATATCCGTCCTTCCAGCTGCCGCACCAATTATCATTGGAGTCAAGTTGGACTAAAATATTGATTTTAAAATTTACATGCTTAATGTCCATCCAACTTTTGTCTTGTATGAAAATATTGAAAATAAACTTAACAACTAACGTCATCCGTCACATCAATATCCATGTTTGTCCCACGGCTAAGTAGGAATTCCAATAGCTCTGTCTGTCCCATGCTGGCAGCCCAATGTAAAGGAAGTCGACCACTCTATAATAAAAACATTGTATTTAGTGTCAGTCTCACCGGTAATTAATAAATATGTGAGGGCGAGTGGCCAATGTGGCCATTGACTTACATCATCAGCGTTCTTCATGAGCTTCTCATCGTTTTGAATCATCTCCTGAGCTCGAAGAACATCCCCAGAGAGAATGACTTGATGGATCGTGGGATCCGGTTGCTTCTTTATTCCTACACGTTAAATAAAAAGAAATTAAGGAATAAATACTTTTTCAAAGCAGCAAGTAGCAATCGTAGAAAATGGAATGCATATTTTTAAGCATCTGCATACATGTGTTCTATCATAAATTCATGGCATAAATTTTAAATGCAGAGGGTTCTCGGCGTACCCTGAATATGTGGCACACTTGACCTAGTAATACAGGGTGTCCTTATGATTTGTCCAGGTCTTTAAAAATCCCTAAAATTCATCCCTACGACCGATTTTTATGAAACAAAAGTTTGTTTTAAAGCTGACATTGTAGAAGGAGGGATGAAAAAAACGAGAACATTTTATGAGGTTTATAAGAACACCCTGTATATGAAAATGAGATTTTGATTCATCTGATCTGACACCACCCAGGCAGCTGAATGAATGAACGAATAAATAGTGAAAATAGTTGAACTTTCTGCATGCCATGATGCCCCATAAATAACATGATCATAATGTATGACGAAAAGTTGAAACTCGCACAACCGGGTAAAGGGTAAAATGGGTAAATGTATTCTGACTCCCCTTATTAAGTGTTTCTGAACATTAACAGATAAATAAGGTTATTAATTTAAATAAAACTAACTCACACAATATTGTTTACAATTACTTACTCTAACAAACTCTATTATGCAACTTGTTTACTGTACCTGTTAACATTTTCCTTGAATTTTACAATAGGTGTCTTCCTGACCCGAAAAAATAAAAGAAGACAAGAGTTTCGTGGAATTCGGAATATGTGAATAAAATCTTGAAGATTCCAAGATTAGGATATCAATCTTTACAGCTTTTGCAGAATGTCTGAAAAATTGGAGCAGGTAAGGAAGTGTAAAATTTTACTTGAAGTTAAACAAAGTATTAAAAAAGATTTGATTGACTTGACGAAGCACTTTTTCACGTCAACTTTTCTCGTTCCATAATACTGGGCAGTAGCTCCGCAGTGTTTAGTGCCTGGTGTTACATCGGGTTTCTATTTATTTAGGTTAGTATAGATTACAGACTGAAACGTTTTCATTGATTCGGCTTGACATAAGCGTTAGTGTTATGTAGTTTTAAATAAAGACTTCAAGAACTCGTTCACAGGTTTGTTAAAGTTGCTGTTAGAGC
Source organism: Agrenia bidenticulata (assembly GCA_034694785.1). Lineage (NCBI taxonomy): Eukaryota > Metazoa > Arthropoda > Collembola > Entomobryomorpha > Isotomidae > Agrenia > Agrenia bidenticulata. Next base: position 30,057 of record JAQFYM010001294.1, on the reverse strand, counting down.
TTGAGCAGAAATTGGTATGGTTCATCCCTATTAGTACGGTTAAATTCAGACAGTCAGACACTATTTGAATGATAAGAATTTGCACTTGTTGACATTTTATGAACAGAGTGAATTAATTTTGGATTTTATGCTTACTTTTAGATTGAGGCTGGATTAGAGTTTCTTCGAGACGCTGCTAAACGAAATGAACAGTTAACGAAGCATTTGGTGGGGATCTTGGATTCCTTTGAAGATCGGGTTGGCCGTTTACAGGAAACTATTCTACCTGTCTATCAGCAAACGGAAGCTCTTCGATTGAAGCAGCAAAGTATTTTATGATTTAAAAAAAATACATGAGAACTAAGATATAATTTGGACGAGTGTAGTGAAGTATTTTTTTTGTTAAGTTTTGAGATAATAAAATGTCACTGTTTTGCAGATCTAGACAAGTCTCTTAAGCTTGTCGACGAGGTTATAAGCTACTACAATGTAAGCAAAGAGGTGGACATAATCATCCGAAATGGACCTTCGGGTGGAAATTTGGAAGAGTTTCTACAAGCGATGACAACTATTGAGAATGCTGTGAAGTATTTCGAGAAAAATAACTCACAATCTGTCGAGTTAGCTAATCTGGTAACTGATGCTTGACTTAAAGACACTCAACTGACTCAACTATCTGATTCAGGAAGGTTTGAAATATTAACTATTTGAAATTAAGCAATCGCTATTCCAAGACGGATCTGAAGCTTTGAGGAAGGAATTTCGAGATATTTTGACACGGCATTCTAAAGTTTTACCAGCAGTGGCGATTCTCGAAATGATTGAAGAGGGTTAGTAAGGAATCGTAATAGTTTTTATGATACTGATGTTTCTCTATTCAAACCAATGGAGTAAATTAAACATAAATATTAATTTTGCTTGTAGAGTATTCCAGCCAACAAAATTCCAGCATGTCTATGCCAGAACATGTTCAAGGTGATCTGAAGAAAATAGCAGAGTGGCTAATGTATCATAATGTGGATGACTACATGATTGTATACGCGTCATTGAGGTCAAATGCTCTTCAAAAATCTCTTCAAGGACTCAAAGATTATCAAAAAGCGAGTAGTTTGACCATGGCTGCTTCTACCGCATCAGGCTCGGCCGCCCCTAGCCCTTCATCTCCTGTTATGGTAACTATCAAAGAAAAATTGGGACCTCAGTGATTTGTCTTCAGTGTTTTATACATTGTTTCTACCTATTATTTTTTCAGAGACGCTCAAGTAAATTCGGGGATGCGGCGGGGAAGAATCGATTACACGGGGCTTTCAAAATGTTAAAGAAAGCCACAGCTGCTGTTGAACACACGACACGTCTGGGATTAGGCTCAAAAAAATTAGGTAAGGGATTGAGAAATATTGACTTCCATTTATGATTTGTATCAATGCTGGTGTTTTTGTTTAGAAACAAGAGAAGAGACTGTTACTGACAGAGAGTCGGAAAACTTTTTAATTTTGACCACAGCAATGCTTAAGTTGATGCAAATAGAATCTCAGCTTATGCTTGGAGTTATACCGATGCAGCATCGTAATAAAATTTTTGAAATAATTTCAAGAGACAGTTTTGATCTACTTTTCACTGATGGAGAGGTATGTTTAAAATGTTTATGGAAATTGAACATTTTTAAGTAATTTCAGAATGTATTTTCTAGAACATTGCCAGCAGAATAAAAAAGAGTATCAGTCGACAAGAATTCTCTGCGATTCTAACTCTTTTTCCAATTATCAAATGTCTTCAAACTTTACAACCAAGCTTTGATGAGATATTTGTTGGTACTTATGCCACCACGAAGGCCAATAAATTGTCAATCTTGTTGAAAACCTTCCAGTCAAGTGTCAGTAAAAGTATATTAAAACAATCTGTGTAAAATGTTTCCATCTGATTAATACTTTCTTCTACAGGGGATGAAAGCTTTGGAAGAATTTATTGAAAATGTCCGAAATGAACAAGCATCCCAACTTCCCAAAGACGGGACAGTTCATGAGTTAACTAGCAATGTCCTCATGTTTCTAGAGCATTTGACAGATTGCATGGAGACTGTAGCTCACGTCTTGGCTCAAGATCAAACGTACAGTTTAACTCCGACTTCAAGTAGTAAACTTTTAGATGAAAATACCAAGCGAGGATTACTCGGGGCATACATGAGTACATGAATCCTTCTGTTATTAAATTTACAACCCTATTATTGATTGGCATTGTAAATTAATAATTTAATTAAAGCATTTTATTATTCTAGAGCGAGTACTTCAGCAACTAAACTTAACCCTCGTGACCTGTAGTGATCTGTACTATGAGCATTCCATAAAAGCGATCTTCAGGCTGAACAATGCCTGCTATATTCTAAAGTGCCTTCAGTCAGGAATACTTCTGGACCTGTTAAAAACCAAAGAACCTGATTGTCAACAGAATTACATTGATATGATGGAAGACCAAAGAAAGGCATATCTTATTGCCACGTATGTTCATTAGTTCTTTATGAGGATACCTAAGCTAAATCCAACCCATTTTAATTTCTTTACGATGGAATGAGTTCGTGATCTTTTCTCGTTTAGATGGAAGAAAGTTGAAGACAAGCTATTTGGTGCAGATGATATCCCCGTGGCTGTGCTTCAAGCAGGGAAATTGAGGGACAAAGATAGGCAGATTATCAAAGACAAATTTGCCGTAAGTTTATGGTTAAAACGTGTGCAGATGTGACGATGATGTCCTTAATCGACTATGTAATGATTACTCCCCACAATATTAGGCATTCAACCGAGAAATGGATGAGATATCCCGACTTCAGCAAGCCTATGCAGTCCCCGACATCGAACTCAGAACTAGCCTTCGGAGGGCAAGTCGAGATTACATCATTCCAAAATATCGTGAGTTCTTTGACAAGTACTCGAACGTCCTATTCACCAAGAACACCGAGAAGTATGTAAAATACACGTCTAACAACGTGGCTGATTTGATTGATAATTTTTTTGACGTCGCTTGAGCCCCTTCCCAATAACTCTATAGCCAGAGCTATACATTGTTACTAAGTAAGAAACCCTCTGATTTATTTATCCATTACGATTGCACGCTATGATTAAATTTATGTAGCTTTGTTTTAAAAGAATTAAAAGATTTAAATGATCCCGTACATGAAAAATGCCCCGAGAGCTAATTGACGTACATAATATTTTGCATGACATGATGAAGTGCAGTTCAAGATGTCAAGATTCAGAAATGCTTTTGGGCAAGACAAACCAGAATATTGAGAAAGCCAACAATTCACCACTGCCATCCAAGACGTGTGTTCATATTCCATATCTACACTCATCCTTGATGATACCAGGTTTGTTGTTCACTTTCTTCCTACGTAGTAAAATCCACCCGTATCCCCCCATACTTACTCCAAGATGAGAAACAAAGGTGTTAGTTACACGAGTTTATGGATGACATTATAATATAAAATATAGTTCTGAGCTGTGACACTCTTCCATCACCATTTCTATGCAAATGCCTATCTTGTGTATATGCCTTTATGACTTTTTTCCCAACCCTCCGCAATTTCATTATTACATCTCAGATCTCAGGCTGTGCCTCTTATTCTTCGAGATTCTATGGAGAACTTTTAGATCTACCTCTCTTGCCTCTTTCCTGCCTGCATATTCATTCTCCCTTAGTCCTCTCAATGCCATCCTGACTGTAGTTGGTAGTTATAACCCTGATTTATAGAATCCCATGTACGAGCAACATTCATTGCTACATTCGGTCTCATTTCAAAAATGTCTCATCCTTCAATTCTCTTCCCTTCTTATCCCCATCCAGAGGAACACAACTCAAGTAAAGTCAGAGTTGCAATTAGAGTTTTTTTTTATTCAAAAAAACCTAGAACATTGATCAGTCGTTCTCTTGAGAGAGAAAAAGGACGCTATTCTATCTCTCTGTGTAAATGGAGGAGAGGTGAAATAATTTTTCCTTTCCTTTGCTGAAAGATGCTTAAAAAGAATCTGTCTGTCTTGGTACTGTCTCTAGATTCCCGATCTGTATCTCTTTGGGGCACATGGGATGAGCATATATATCTCTATCTGGATACACAAGTTTTGTATCACAAAGAGCAAGAAGGAACGTCGCCGTCGTGTGTACTAATAATATGGATGGGTGGGATGAATAGATAGAGTAATGGATCTTATTGAGAAGTCCCAAGGGGTTTGATCGGCAGTGGCTTTTGCTATTGGTATGTGTTTGGCCTAAGCACAACAGGCAGGCGAGGCTCGTGCCTATTTTTATATGGATGTCTTCTGGAGTGACCGAACAGTCGGTGAATCTTCATTTGTGCTGATCTATGGGACTACAATGCTCCCGATGGGAATACAAAGACTTCTTTTTTAATATTTCACACCTTGACAACTACTACTAGAGTGGAGACCACACTTGGCTGTTTAGCGATGGAAGTATGGGAGAAAGGACGGCATTGGCAATCCTTATCTCTATCTATCTGATCTGGGGAGGGAAAGGAGACGAAGAAAAAACTTATTTTTAATTTATATGAGGGTGACTTGGGTGAAATGAGAAGAGATGTCTTTGCCTCTTGTAGAAGTGTTACCTCAACTTGGATTACTAACTATTGTCGCTTTCTTCTACTTTTGTCTCGTTCGAGGCTTACCCGATGGAGTTCATCTGTGAGCTAAAAGGATGAATCGGATCTTGCCCAAACTCCTTGTTGTTTTAAACTCTAGGTATGTTGGGAAAATGTAAGCTTAGGGCCACATTTGCAAGCACAAATTTAGAAAGCAGCTAGGTACTAGTAAGTAGAAATGCTAAAGGAAAGATTCAACATCCTTTGTTCAGATTTAGGTTGAAATTCCCTATGAAGCTGCCCCGGAGAGTGGGTTTCATGTACTTAGAGCGAGTTAAAGTTAAAATGTGGGCATATTATATTATTGTTAATTTTTTACCATCACAAGATCATGTTAACCTCCTCCCTCCTCAGGAAACAAGAAGGACCGAGCCGACGAAAGGAGGGAGGAATTAAGTAGAAAAAACTTCTTGGTTTTATAGATTTAACTTAAAATGATGAAATATGCCGGGGAAAGTCGGAGGAAATGATGAAAAATTTCACGACTCTCTCGGAGTGAACCTAATTTAGCATGTAATTATACAAAATAAATCTTTAATAAAAGTTGTTAAAGTGAAATAGACGGGATCACCATCACCACCACACACTCCTGGTAAGGTGGATCACAATAAGGGCTGGAAACATTACCGAAAAAGGGTTATACGAACTTGAGATACCTTATGCATAGTCTTAAGGTAAAGGTTGGACTATTATTATTTAGAACGCTTTGTCTCCTTGGCTTGCATACGTAGGGAGGGTGTTTGGGATTAAATTGATACACTTTATAATGTTAGGACAAACACTGGTGAAAGTAAACCCAGTAAGTTGGATCCATGTTACTAGTAGAATAGGACCGATGATGATAGGATGGTGTTTTTCAGTTCTATTCTTCAAGATGGTAAATATGTTCTAGGTTGTAGGGTGTAGGTAATAGGTAGTTGAGATGGTTTAGAGGTTTAGTTAATATTATAAACTATTATAAAGTGTAGCCCTGCTCCTTGGTCCTGGCCCTCTCTGTGTTAGGAGTCCGTGGTTCTGCACCGTAGTAATTCGGGGTAATATGCAGACAGAGCGGAAGGAATAACAATATCAGTGATTTACTGTAGAAATTGTTCGCTGTGCTAATCTTAAACGCGTTACGTGAGCTGACATTAATTGGAAAACTTGTTCCATGATTTGTGCTCACTAGCCAGTATAATAGTAGTCAAAGGAGTCTATTGATTACATTACATTTTATACAACTTTACGCTACACAAAGATACACTTTCCCATCATTTTAAATACTTTCTAGACACTCTCGGCTGAGTTTTTAGAGAGGGACTACTCTTTCCTATTTGGGGTATAAAAAATATTAAACCCTCTTTCTAGAGTGGCTACAGATTTCCTAGTGTATTACCTTAATTAGTGTCAGGAGTATGGACTTTCTCTGATTTGTCATGGATCTTTTAAGAAATGAGACAGAAGCGGAACTTATTGTATTTGTACTAGAGGGTAAGGTTGGATGTAGATTTTTTGTACAACTTTTCCCCTTGATCACCCCAAATGATTTTGAGATTTCTCAGCTTCTCTAAGCTTGGAAACTCAACAGGCGTTGAATGTTTAGTTCTATGCAATGACGGGCCGGGTATCACCCCTAAAATACCCGGATTCGGGTGTAAATATGTACCAAGGGTTGGTCTTTCGGGTATTTGAGTGTATGAGTAGTAGTTCATAGTTCCATAAGAATAAAAGAGAAAGGGAAGAGAGAGATATGAAGTGTACAAATGGTCGGGTGAAATAAAGCTCTAGTTTTTGGGATTTAGGCTTTTAGCCCTTTTGGCATGCCATCTCCATGTAATGTTGAAAGGGTTTAATATTCCATTACGGAGCCATGTATGGGGATGGTAAATGTTTTTTATATCCGGCTATTTTTGTTAATTATGTGTTAATTAAATACTCCCAATCTATTTATGTTAGTAGATTTTTCTCGGTTTGAGGATAAACAATGCCAAAAGCACATGCGGACAATCATTATCGTAAATCCGGGAATTCCCTTGCCCGTTTTAATTACAGTTCCATAAAGTACACTAATTTGACTACATATTAGGGGGAATAAGGCTCAAAATCTCGTCGTCCGTTCACTCCCAACTTTCTCTCCTACAACTTTCCCTCAGTACTTTCAACAATCTATGTGACTCGCTACAGAGGTGAAATCTGCATGAGCTAAGCTATATACATGAGTGTACGTGTCTACTGTCTCCAAGTATTATCCCAACTCTCATTACTCGTGTAGAGCGCTACTATGTATAGGTTTCAAAAAGTAAGTCTACCCACCCAGGGTGGCCTGTTGGTATTGATATCGGCCCTATGATGATGATGATGGTGTGTGGTGGGTGCAAAAGGTGAGAGTAGCAGATTCGCTTGGGAAAAGTTGAAGAGAAAGCAGGAGGGATTTTATATTATACTTATGCATAGAAACATTGCATTGAGATTTGTCCTTCAGCCGTTGTTCTTTTGGTCCTTCCTAAACTCCCATAGTAGGGCCTATATATGTGTCCTCCTCCTGTGGATGTGTACCACTACTACGAGGATGTGTACAGGGATAAAATGTACGAAAGCTATTAGGCCGGAGAGTAGTGGGACGAAAAGAGATTCAAAAGGGTATAAATATATCTATGAGGAGAGATATGGATGGTTTGGGTGCTTAGAATTTCCATGGAGATGAGATGGGGCTGGGGTGTAGAAGGATAATGGGAGGGGGGCTGTAGGCATATGGGCTTAAAGTAGTTAGTTTATATGCAAAAGAGAATTTGGAATGGCATCCATACGTCACATTAAGTGCTGTAGAATTAAAGGGAAATTAGAGGGGAAATGGCTCCTACGAAAACTTGTCTAAAAAGAGTCTGTCAGAAATAGTCCTTTCCGGTTGTAAAACAATGTCCTCCTTCATTCTTGACTTTGTCCATCCAGCCAGGGCAGTCGGGCCCTGGTAATAATAATATACATCATTGTCTTCTACTTACCAACTTTACTATACTATCAAGGCATAATATCACATCCTTAGACATCATATATAAACTAAACGCTCCAAGGCTCCTCTAGCTTCAAGATCCTCTAGGAGCTAAATTGTAAGAAGTAACCACTGAGATTTCAGACAAACCACCACCGGTTCTTTGTCTATCCTCCTCAATCTCACTTTCTCTCCTCCTGACCACTACCAAGATGGTAGAGGGACTTGGATTAGGAAAGCTATCCAATCTGTGTAAATCCGCATCATCCTCTGAAACATGGTACAAAATATCTATATATATCTATATATCCATGTGTGGTAGGTGTATGACATGTCATATCATAATAGTGAACATATTACCACCAACTAGAAACTATTCCCTTTATCTCCTCACTTCCCATATCTCCAGTCAGTTTTTGATGGGAGGATCGGATTGATTCAGCAGAAATGGAGAGCTCCGGTGTCCTCTCTAAGTATGAATTTACAAGGTGCATTTAATATCCGTAAATCTGTCTTCTGATGATCCAGGGGCTTTGGTTGCAATTTAATAGTTACCTCGGCTCAGTCCTCCTTCCTAGTATTAGTACGAGGGAGGAGGAAGAGCGAGAGAGAGAATAATAATAATAATAATAATATATATTTAGAGCAATATTGTACGAGAATAATGATCTTCTTGTTCATATAGTTGAGGATGTTATTCTCACTTAGACTAGAAGTGGATGGGGAGTGAAGGAAGTCTTGGAGTGAGTGTCTCGGTGGTGTCCGTATTGTCAGGTGGAAGGAAGGTAATTAAAGATAGTTGGAATAGTTACCCTAATAAAAATAATAATAATTAAGGAGCGGAGAAACACCCGGCGGAGTTGATACCGTCTCTTATAGAATAATATACAGTTGGAAATGTGGAAATGGGAGTAAGGGATGATGGGATGGCAGGTAGTGGCATTCCACCAGTCACGTCCAACGTATAAACAAAAGTTGGTGGACGAAAGTTGAGAAAAGACGAAAATTTCGTACAAATTTACGTCTTGACATTACGACTGTGACGTGACCGTCCCTTAGAATTTCTTCATTTCTTTAATTATCGATTCCCACGGCTTTTTCCATCTTGGAGCTTGTAGCACCCAGCAGTACCACATACACCACGACCGCCGCCATCCCTTTCTTTTTTAGTTTAATAGAAGTGCAGAGGTGCTGGCACACACCTTGATGTAATGGCCCCTACTGCTTCCTACTCCAGAGCTACTAGTCAGCTTGGACGACGTGGCACAAGTACCCGCTAGAATTGGAAGTATTGACCTCAAGGAAAGATAATAATAATAGGAATAAGAATGGGTGGAAGTGAAAGAAAGTCCAGGAGAGGTGGACAGGATGGACACGAATGGACAAACAGTATTTGGACCCCTTCTGTCTATTACTCAGTTACAGGGGAACTATCCTTTGTAAATTGGAACTTGGACGATTTTTTCGTCTCTTGGGACGCCAAATCGTTTGGGTATTCTGTATTCGTAGGATGCTGTTGGTAGGGATGAGTTTGTAAAATTACGGTAAACAGATATTATAGTGATTGACATGATTGGAAAGTTGTCCATACTGACGCAATTAGTAAAATGGTTTTGATTAGTCCATACTCTCTTAATAAGATTCTGTAATTACTTTCCCTTGCAAATACGACGTCCTTATTAACTCGTACCTAGCCGAGGGGAATTGTAAAGTACTGAGCCTTAAGAATGAGTACGAAGGGGCCTATGTTTATCATCTGGTAATCGCCCCCGAGAAGAAACCGGTTTGAGATGCTGATGATGTGATTGGGAAGTGAGGGGATGAGTATCCCCGAGAATCCGTATAGATGCATTGGCCGATGGGATCATGGGAAATGGCTCAAGTGGGCACAAAGAGAGTAGAGGATCGGCCCAGTGACATAAATAAGGCTTAAGGGACGATGGTTATCGAGTATGAAAGAACGCCAGTGAAACGTGAGAGTGACGTGGAAGAAGTCTTATTTATGTTTAGAGATCGGGAAAAGTCTGTTCTTCTAATGGAACAGGACAAGCAGAGGACAAGGGACACACTCACTCAAGCCAGGCCCACCAGCCCCAACGTCTTAATACGGATGGACATCATCCTCATGCATTTACAAGAGAACAGATATGTCGCCTCCTCTCTTCCTCTGACATAAACCTTTTAAAACAACATCCGACATCGGACACAGTAGCACCCACGACACAATACATGCTACATTGTACATGTCTGTACTCCTCACTATTTCTCATGCTGGTCGTCCTACCCGCATCGGATCGTGTAGGATCCCTTGCCCAGTCAAAAATTATCCACTCTATTATTTTATCTCCCAGTCAGCTTGGAACTGTCTCCCTTTGAGAGATATATGGCTGACGTTAAGGTGAAAGCCACGAAGGGGGGAATCGAGGGAAAAGGTCCCTTGGCCATCCATCTATCTCAAGGCATGTTTTAAAGAATGCGTTTGAAGAATTAATCCTACTTTACTAGTGATATGGGGGCAGAGGTTAGATTACAACTTTCTCACTTTGTGTAAAGTACATTCTTGAGTGAAAGTAGTGAAAGTATTGAGGAGAAAGAAAAAATGAAAGTTTTTTAAAACTTGAAAAAAAACTTGGGTCAGGTTTTGGCAGTTGGTAGACCGATGGTTTGAATGGGCTGTATGGATGGAGCAGTAACTATTAAAGTATTAAATGGATCTATCTATCTGAGGAGGAGAAAGAGAGAGGGGAAATGTATACGGAGACGGATGGACCTATGGGCTTGGTTATGGTACAGAAACGGTACCCTGTCTCTTATAGATGAGTTTGGCTTGTGGATGAGAGGACGACGATGGATCGATGGTGTGGATATGAGATAGCAGTAAATCAGGGATAATTACAGTGACCGAATCAGAAAATGCCCAGATGTCAAGTCGCCAGATATAGCCCCTTCAGTTGACATTTTTATGGGGACTGATGAGTCCCCTCGATCGTCTACGTGAGGGAGGATACGTAATGGTTCTGACTGAGCGAAGATCCGTAATGTCTCTGAGTGACGTGTTCCATGCATTCTAATAGCCTAATTCTTTGGGAGAGTCCTGTACTTGTATATAGCGTTTCTACTTCAAAGTCACAATCAACTCTCAAAGTATAAGAGAATGGGGCGATGGTGGCATTGGCTATTGCCTCGTCGTACATTTACTACCCCCCACCACCTAATGTTACCCCTGGAATATTTTCCTTTTTTGAACTTTCCTACACCCCTCCCCAATTTACTTTATTTTACTCTTCAAAGATGCCTTTATAGGCTTGGCCGTCTCGTACTTAATCCCTTTCCATCTTATCTCTACCTTTATTATTCTTCACTTCTTTACCGACTTCTTCCTCCTTAATAATTACTTTCAGCATACGCAGCCCTGTCGGTACTATACATAAGGGCACAGCTTCGAATCTTACCAAACCAGGTAAGGCAGGAACTAGAAATATATTTAACTCTACCATACAATGGCCGAGGAACACCTGAAACATAAGAGTTATTAAGGGCATTGTCATCGTATCGTCATGTGAGGACTATTTGTGTCATCCTTTCCGATCTATGGACAATGGGTTCCTTTGCGTTGATGGACGAGAGATTTTAAAGATAATATTTAAAATATGACATCATGAGATACATTTGTAATTACAAGCATCTGTTCTCATACATAAAGGCTTGTTCTTTTTCATTTCTTCGGATTTTGTTTTTCAATGAATATGTACAATAATTTACGCGTAGGGGAGTTTTTACGAGTACACCTGTGGTGACCAGTCCATCCCTTGTGTATACTTACTATCTGCCTTAAAGCATATGGCAATCAGGGAGACAGTTGTGGAAATTAAATCAATTTGAACTTTTCTTACTAAAAATTGATAAACAAATGCATGAAAAGGCTTAAGATACTAATTTAGAGTTAGTGGACCCGAGGTTTGGAAGGGATTTATAAAAGACAAAGCCAGAAAAAACAGAAATGTAAGAAATAACAATTGTTGAATTATTAAAACGAGTTTGGTTCTAAAAATGGATGTTTACACGAAATGTGATGCAATTGTGCCGGAATAGGGCTTATATACTTCCTTAACCCTTTCAAGCCTATCAAGTATACAAGCGGATGTTTATATCGTGATTTTACTTGTGCAGGATGAACATTAGTGATGCAAAAGGGTAGTTTTCTGATCATGTTAATAAATAATTCGGACAGACGGACGCATGAAAATTTAAATCCAGAGTAAAACTTTAGGACAATTAAAGGAATGAATCAAAGGCTGGCATACGTCCTTTAGTAAATTTTGTTTCCTCGGCTGCGACTCTCAAAATCTCCCCAAGGTCCTATTGTTTCTTTGCTTTAATCAAAATCTTTTCCACCGTCTCAAAGTCTTCTTACTTACTTGTACGTACCCACCACCACGGCCAACTCAACCACCACCGCCAACTTCTTTCCATTCTGTCGGAACAAACTGCTCTTACTTACCATCTACTTTCACTCTCAAAGAAATATATTAGATGAGCCATGTACCAAGCCCAAACAACTGTATACAACCAATAACAAGCCTATACGGACTATGCCAACTCGCTACATCTTCACAAAGAACCTTCTCAATAGCTTAAAAGGTTGAGCTTTAAAAGGTAAATGCTCACACCGAAGGCACTCGGGGTAACTTACTTCCAATAGCGGATTACCTACATACACAAACTAACAAACACTTTACTACACCCTGGTATCCCTCGCAGGCTTCTTCGGTATAATAGGAAGGAATATCATATTGCATAGAGAGAGCAGAAGAGATCCCATTTCTATAAATAAAATGGGGCATGTCATCAGGGCCAAGTTTGCATATTACTTTTACTATATCATACAGCAAAAGTTAATACACTTGTACGGAGTAAGAGACAATCTCCCTCCAGTCACTTACCTGGACCCATCTACAATTAGAATCTGGATAATTTCCTATTCATACTTGATACGATAAAATAACATACAATCATCTTCTTAGGGATAGGATAAGATAGTAAGTAGGTGTGGGAGTCAGGATTGGGAAAGTCGAGAACAAGGATGTATGTATATAGTATAGCCGAGTTTTATATCTTTTCTGTTTAACTTAAGAACGGGGGAGTTAGATGAAATAATTTAAGGGCTCAATGTCATTCCCGTCGGTGATTGACACCCTATCAATCATGTGTCACTTTTTGACTTGAGTTAAAAGACTGAATGACATTTCCAAGGTTAAATTTTGACTGGATAAGTGTTAGTATCAAGTTGACACCTATTTCGCCGGAATTCAAAAAAGGCATAATAAGTAATCAAATTAATTACAAGATAGATTTGAGATCAACCCTCTACAGGACAACACAAAACTTATCAAAAGTTATGTGTAGCAACATAATAAGCTTGGGTATCAAAGATGAATTTTAAAGCCAATTTCTCAAATGCCTGCTAATAAACTCCTTATCAGTAACTTGTGGTATTCTAAATTATTTCAATGTGCATATGAGAAAATATTAGCAAAATTATTTGATTTCACAGTTAGTTAAATGTTTGTAGGATTGACAACCACTACAAGCAACTATTTTCCAGAGCCTGAGTTTAGAGGAAAAGTGTTAAGTCCACCTGATAAAACCTTGTGTACCTGGTAGATGACTGTTTTCTGTGTCCCAATAATGTTGACCCCTTTTTGTCCACACATCCAACCTCCAACAATAGTATGACTCGATCCACACCCTGATTTAATTTACATCGACGTAATTAGTATTATATTTAAATTGTATTAAAGCGGAACTGAATTCAATTTTCGAAACTCAAATTGACCATTAAAAATGGAAGTGACCTGCCTTATCTGTGCTACTTTGTTGGATACGTTTTGAATGGTCTGAAGCTTTACGCACGAAGCTATATCAAACCTGAAGCCTGAGAATCTGAGGTTGGATTAATACAAAATATCCGTTGAATTATTAGATTGGATATTGCAACTGATTGTCAGTACTATGTTTATTACATTTGACTGTTAAGTAGAGGGTAGAGCGGGTATATTTCACAAATAATCCGAGACCCCTTCGGTTATGATTGAACGTCGTGTGTAAGGTGGCTTGAGAAGATAAGGTTGTAACTATAAGGCATTATAAATTGCCTACACTACACTGTTTACTTCAAATAAATATAGACCCGTAAGAAACCGATGCAAATTTAATCAAGTCGGTAGATCGGGTCAGAACACATATCATTGGTGGAATAGAGGTCAATAAGCCCTAACGAACGGGCTAAAAAGGGGGTCAACATTATTAGGACACATAGAAATAGAATAGCCATCTACCATTTGTATTACTTCCCCTGGAAAACAGTTGCTTGTTAATGTCTATTAACATGTATAGATTTTTAAAGAGTTGGAATTAAAATCTCTTCCATATGGCATTTAAGTGGCTGAGAGAGTTACGTAATGCAATTCAATGTCATCAAGGACCGAAATTCCCCTGTCATTCTGATTGTGATGAGGGGTCGGGTTTTGGTGATGCAAATGAAGCGTTTTATTACTCTGGTCTTACAAAGGTGTTTCTCCCTATGCATATACCTATGTATATCTTATGAGTGTCCATATGTGTGACAAATAAATATGCAACCACCTCGTCCCCATGATCATAGCATGTAGAAAGAGCTGAAGAAGAATCGACTTGAGAATAATAGTGGAGTAAATAAATGAAAATAAGAAAAAAATGGTATGATAATGGGCAAGAGTTGTTTATAGCCTAGGCCAAGCCAAGGAAGCTCCACGGCTTCAACCATCATCCATCCAAGTAAGCAAAGGACCAAAGGGAAGACCAGCACAGATCTGTAAGTATGAAGATTGAGGAAAATATAGAAAAGCCTTGGCTTGGCTCTGAATCTCGTTGGGTTTGGCCCGAGATATTATTATGACGAAGTAGGAGTTTTGGAGTAAAGTACCCTAGAGCCTATATGGTACCGAAGTTGTTCCCAAGCCTCTGGTTCCCCGGTACCCAGCTCTCTCTCTCTAATATGTATATGTGATATTATTCTGTATAGTTTTTAGTAGTCTGGAGCTCGGCGGATGGAAGTTGGTTGTTGGAAAGTAGACAGTGACTGTGAGTGTAATTAGAAGCAGTAAATAATGTGTGGATGACAGGAGTCTCCCTCACGGTTGGACTGATCCTCGTAAGAAAAGCCATGAAAGCTGTCAAGGGGATGATGGACGTTCTCCTATTCCCAGTGACGAGAGTGAGTCAGAAGCTCAAAATGGGGAGTGGGGGAAAGTTTGGGGGGAAATGGGCCAGCCGAGTCCCACATATCACTTTTATAGCTGGCATCTTCATTTTCATATTTTATATTTGCATTTTGGCAATCTGATATAAATCATTCCCTTTATGGCTAATTAGACCTTTGTGTTCCGACACACCACATCTCCTATTCACACTAACTCCCTTTTCTATATACCCCTCTTTAGACCTCTCTTCAAAACCAGCAAACTAGGACCAAAACACCAGAGCCCTTTCCTCCGTCCTCCTTTTACATGGAAAAAGCTGCGCCAGGCAGCTACAAAGTGCCCGTTCTATCCCATTTCTCTAACTACTAGTAAGGTTAATTTTTATGATCCACACATTTCTATTTTTTTTTACAAAAAATCCCTCATGGTCATCCGTAACGGGTCATTTACAAATCGGACGATGCTTGTTCATTTTAAACCTTGTGTTTTTAAATTAAAAACTATATATGCAGCTTCACAAGCTTATGCTTTTCAATTTACCGTTACCCTCAGTTGTTCAGTCCTCAATACTTTTTCAAATATTAAATTAGCATTACACTTCTAGAGAATTTTTTTTAAATCCTCTCCACTTTTCTATACAAACAGTTTGAAAATGTTAAGGTTCAGTCCCTCCAAGACATTTTGATCTGAAACGTTGCTCGTTTAAAATATTTCTATTTATAAATCATTTCGAATTTCTATAAATGTTGATAATTTAAAGATTCACTAAATATCGATATGTTCAATTGTAAATCTCATGTATCATTTAATTAAATATCAAATATTTTTTAACTAGCCCAATTAGTTATGTGAAAATTTGTGTACAATCTGACTTAATGTTCCCAACATGTAGTCGAGTTAATACTTACCGATTTAAAATTTTGATCAAGCTCCATGAGATTCAATATGTTATTTTACTAATACTTTACAATTTTATACATTCTTTCATTTTTTGGCTTTCTTATTTTAAAAGTCACACAATTTCCTTATTTCACCTAACGATTCACCAATTTTAATTAATCTCTATTAAGAAAAAAAAATCACCACACCAAAAACCAAAACCTTGATCTCCAGGCAATAATAGGAAAGGTTATACGAATAAAATTAAATTTTGTCGGAAGTTGTATGGTGTCCTCAGACAGACAGGCTGACTATCGCCACAAGCCCATTAGAACGGGTTAAAATGTAAAAGTCTCCCCATCCATCTATCCTTTCTCGTAGGGAGTTTAGAGGAGAGGGATATCATCTCATAATATCATCACTACTCCGCCTACTGGTACAATCTACTATCCTTTAAATGTCCTCTTGCCCAGGCAATCTGCCAAACTTCCTAGGAATTTACACTCTAACTCTCCCCTCTCTCTCTCTGTAGGCCTTTCCGTGTCTCTCATCTCCCCAGCACTACTTTTACTCTCACGACTTTTACTTAGCCGAGTTAGCCGTCTCATCCTAGACCACACTCCTCAACTCCTTCTTACTCTCATCTCCACAATATCATCTTAGCCTTGTCAAGTCCGCTCAACTTTCTTACTTTCTTCACCTCTGACTGACTGATTGTAACTAACTGAACTGTGTACAGAACTATGGGATAAGTGTAGAGAGACAAAAGAGAGAGAGAGGAGATGATGATGCTCTCTGGGACATAAAATAAGATACCTAGAAAATAGCTGGAAAATATCGTTGTATAAAAATCCTCGGTGTATGTAGGAGGACGGGAGGACCACCTTTCTATCAGAGATTGTGACCTGAAGGAAGTCTGACAAAGCTATTTTCTACCAGGGTTGATGATACAAGTAGTAGTGGCAGTGGCACTTGGTCTTTGAGTGACAATGATCATGTTGTACTTCAACTACACAAATATAACCCATGCCATTTGAAACCGAGAGAACAACATATATATAATACATAACACGGACCACAAGCGAGAGACATACTGAGAGGAGAGAGAGAGAGTAGTAGATAGACGGCCATCACATCTTCCCACATTTGAGTACATATGGGTTATCTGCATTGCTGTATACCGTCCTCTCTTTAAACTCTGTTTGGAATGGAAAAAAAAGAGCTGAACTTTTAGTCTACATATCGGAGATATGCTGCTAATTGTAACCTAATACTGGTAACCAGCCCTTGCCTCTTTCCCTTGTCGTTTGATTGAAGTGATGTAAATTATGGGTGACTTATTTTGCAATATCAAAGGGAAGTTGATGGTTCAAATGACTTCCATGACTTGGCAGTTAGTGCTCGCTCGTTGGGAAGGGAGATAAGTATTTATTTTCTATATTCCACTCGTCGTCATAAAGAGAGAGAAAACTTTAACAGAAACTATCTATGCATACATAGTACCATGTACCAGGAAAGTGACGGACAGTTGGCATTTGGCATAAGGAACTGTCTGCGACACATCCAAAGACATCCAAGCCCGGACGAGGCCAAGCCAGGGCAGTACTAATGTCATACTACAAAGCACACAGTCCATACCAGGGACAGGATCCTTATATATAGAACGTTCCAAGGGCTCGTCCATGCACTTGGTTTTGGTTAGTGAAAGCTGGGACAAATAAGTTCCACTTTAGATGTTGATGTGAGTTGGGCCAAGGGTGGGGATAGCTGAGCTTTATTTTCCAATCATTAATAATCTTCGTAGTGGGTGGACGGGGTTTTAAAAGGTTCATCGTCAAGACATAGTTTTTAAGAAACAGTTGCCGAGGGAATGTCACAAAACAGCCCTGTCAAACTCAGACTGGCATGGCATCAGAGAGGACTTCAGCCAAGGAGATTGACAACCGGAACGTAAAAAGTATAAAAGTATAAGACTGAGACTTTGAAAGACAAACTCTCGCACGGAAACGATTAGCTTCGGCATTCGCCACTCAAATTATGACAAATTGTATAACACGCTCAGTTCAGAGGATATGTACTAGAAGCCTTCTTCGTCGACTAAGCCACTACTTACTAGCAGGTTACTACTACTACTACTACTGTCTACTACGATTGCTTCGGAGAAGAGAACAAGTGTTGCTTATTCTTTACTCAGACTCCTCGAAGGACAAGGAGGACAGGCTGATCTGGAAATAATATATATATGTGTTTATAAAAAGAGCTTTAATGCTCTCAATCCACATCATCACAACTTCTCTGGAATCTTGGAATCTCAGAGACGTCTCTTCTATACCTTAGACGTTATTCCTCTTGAGCCAGAAGCTACGTATTTGTATACAGTGAGTAGAATGGGATGAATATATGTACAAATAATAGGAGCTGTATATTATAGAAAAGTGAGTTGGTACTTTGGTAATGTTGCCACTGCCGGTAGTAGCCAGATGACATGGCCATGTAGTTGTTGAGTGAGTTGTGATCGAATTTTGTGTCTGTTCACTCACTCACAGAGTTTTATTGTATTTCATCGCTTGTGAGAGATATCCCCAATTTTTTTTATAGTTAATAGCCCCCTTTCATATATGTATGTTTTATATATAAAACGAACTCTTAATAAGGTTATACAAAGGGTGCTCGGTATATAGTAGAGATATGGACGGTCGCGGAATGGCATTTTGTACGAAGGAAATCACAAGTTATGTATGCCTATCATCGGAGAGTTCATCTAGGTTGGATGAGAATAGACGATGTCAGTTATGGGCCAAGTTTGTGTCTTGGACACAAATTTAGTAGCCAAAGCCTATCTCAACACCTCAGGATGAAAAGTCTTGAGACCGGGAGGAGCGGTAGTGAGAGAGCCCTCCTATGTCCTAATAAACCCGTCCGCCTGAGATGATACAAACAAAGTCAAACTTATGGTCGTGTACAAATATCATTATTATGATGAAAGAATATTATGTCAGCTCTAGACTTGCAGAGACTTACCCATACATGTAATCATCATCATCATACATCCAACCTAACATGAGGTACAGGCATAGGCACGGTCCATGGTACACCCTACACCTACAAAAGAAATCTGGTCTTCCCATAGTGTATAGAAGTGGTCTAGATACACACACCAACTCTGTAAAGTTTTATAGCTTGAAATAAGTTGTATAGGTAGGAACATGGGAATTCTTCCCGCAAAACGGGTATCAAAAAGTAGCTGATACTTTCTGAGGGGACAAGGGCTAAGAAAGAAGGGCAAAAAATAGGACAGGGCGAGGAGAGATTGTTCCTGAGATGACACCTTGTCTAAATTTCTAACACTGATACCTAAAAGACCCCCTGACCTCACATATATGCCGCATCACTTGTTCTTGTTAAGTTAGTATAGACACTAGGCACACTTTGTCAAAGGAAGGATAGATATGTATATAGGATCATGATGTTCAATTATGAAAGGTAATAGGTAATCAAGGTCAGAAATATTGTTGGTTAACAAATCGACTTTTTCAAAGGCTTTCTCATGGAAAAAGATGTATCCAGTACCCAGCCTGAGAATTTTTGTTATTTCTTTGGTACACATCCATCTGCCCATTTACTGAGAGAGCAATTCTTCAAAAGTTGAGAGGTGCTTCTTCATGTGCTCATATATCTTGCTTGATTAAATTATTACCTCAGGTGTGCCCAAAAGCTGACAGCCATTTCTTCACTCACACACACACACACAAGACTCATAACAAATCAGGAGATGAGAGACGGAGCCGTTTTATTTCTTAAAGGATTTACTCATTAAATCCATTTTATGTTCTGTTACTACTCCTACATCCATGGATTTCTATAGATTTACGATTGTAGTCCGCCAGATTGGTTAAGCAAATTTAAAATGCTGAACGTTCATCATATTCAGGGGTTAATAATTTCATAGACTCAGAGCTCACTCTTCAAAGAGACAAGGCAGGGAGGATCAAAATCAACTTTGTGGAATTATCATACGAAATCATCAAGTCCGCTTTACTACATATCGGCACCCTCTCCTCTTCCTTCGGCATCCCAAGCAAATCCCAACCCAAATGGTGAATGGATGATCTCATAAGTGGTTTATAAGTAGCCTTTTAGGCAAGTGTGTGTTGCAGGCATTGGGGGACTGGTACAACACTTGTTTCATTTAAATCCTTCTTACATCTGTATATTGTAGGGTGCTTACTCTACACTATAAGCTAGTAGCCAATATTTACTCACTTTTACAACTATTTTTTTTGACAAATTCTCTGGCATTATTTCATTGCTTTGAATATTTGTTTTAATCAATATTCAATTTTTAATTGTTCACCAATTTCCCCTCAATCAATCAAGAATTGAAAAAATGCCATGTCCAGTCAGGCATTTTCAAGTCCCATTGATCCCTGGAAAAATTATCACATCTCCTTTACCACATATTAGTACAGTGCCCCACCCCCAAACCCCGGTAAACCCAGATGGCTTTAATCTCGACGGTCACATCCCCACGGTTGAACCGAGCCTTAAATATCTAGAATGCAAAGGATATTTATTACTGGATAGGAGGAGGACTCTGTTAATTGAAAGGGTTTTAATAATTGTTACATGTTGGCTATATTGAAAGACATAAAATTGATTTGTAACCCAAGCCTCGCGTGTATTTTATGACCGAAGCTTCAAAAGCTCTTCGAGGCTAGGTTTTTGTTCGGAGACAGGGCCGAGATAGATAGGTGTGTGTGGGCATCTCTCCTTCTCGACTAATATCCCCTCTCTCTTTCTCCTCTCTTTATATTATATGCACACTTGGTTCTAGAGGATGGATTCATGAGGATATTTCATCATATAGAATGAGGAGCAGTGATTGGAGAAATAAATCAAGGTAGAAAGTGCCAGAAGAAGACGGGGGGGATGTAGTTGCCTATAAAGGAGGGGGATGAGCCCCTACCAGCCCCATAAATAATGCCCATGGAAATGGAAGAACCGTCAGGGAATGGCTTGAGTGTGAATGCATGGGAGACGACGTGAATGTCATCGATAAATTTTTAATTTCAACCACCATATCTCTATCTTTCATCAAAAAGTGACCGGTTATTTTTGAACATGTTTTATAAAGATAAGTCTAAGCCAAAATGGTCGAAACAGAGGTCATTTTATTCAATGTTTTACAAAGCCTAATTGACTTGAAAAAAAATACCGTAATTTTCGGCATTATTTTGACTATTTTGAAGTACCATCATTCTGAGTCATAATTTGCATGTAAAATACACTATGACTCAAAACGTCAACAAAATCAAAATGGCTAGTCAAAAACGAGGCAATTAATTAATAATGTTATTTCTTTATGATATTGCGTGCCAAATGGCAGAGTAGTTACAACATTGCGGAAAACAAATCCAGCAATCTCTCTCCTCGACCAATTTATGTACATTTCTTTTACTGAGGAAAGGATTTGAGATTTAATTCGTAAATAAAAATTTACTATAGAAAGATTCGATCCTGATTTAAAAGAAACTATTTCAAATTAAACTTACTGTAAACATTCACAAGTCATTACTATACAATTATGGCTGAGTGAATGTTTGTGGTCTTAAAATTAAAATCTACTTCAGCAATGAAAATGAAATTGATTACAATATAAATATTTCATTATAAATAAAAGAGTCAAAACACTATGGTGTTAATTCACTGAGTCTGAACTTTTTTGGTGTTCCACTCTAGACTGTAGTGCTAAACTGTTTTTTAACTCTGCATTTTCCTTATTTAATGCTGGCTAGGCGGCTACAACAAATGAATCAGTTAACAAAATGTTTCCTAGATTTTCGATGAAATAAAATTTTTCAAAACATGACGTATGCTGGACAAAAAACAATTATAGAAATCAGCCCCCCCCCCCCCAAATCAAAATCCAAACTCAGGTAACGGTACTTAAAAATGTGAAATCCTCGTCTTAGACTCTACTAATCTACATAGTAGTTCATCAATACTAGTGCTGGTACGATAATTAATTTCCCGATCCCCACCAAGCCTGTAAATTCCATGAGGCAATCTCCCTGAGAATTAAAATGTTCCATTACTTACACTTAGGAAAGTCCATTGGTCCAAAAGAGGAATAAATATTTCCACCATCCCATCCTAAACCTCCCATTATTCCCTCCACCTATAAGCTCTTTAGTGCCATAATTCAAATCTAAATGTCCTCCTATAACCTTGACTGATGCCCAAAGTTGCGAGCTTCCCAATTAGAACAAAAAGTCGATGTTTTATGACGCTTGGTAAATCCCCTTCTGAATTCGTCTAGTAGATATCATAACATGACATGATATAATGGTGTAATGCCCCTTTGGATCTAAAGCATTCTCTCCAACTATGATCCATCCTGGGTACATCCACAATATTATTATTATCACTCACTACCATCCTCGGTCTAAAAACATGCCTAACATTATAAAGAGCAAGTAGGACGGATACGGATGAGATAAACCAGACTCACTTCTCCTGTCTGTGTGAAAGGAAGGAATGCTCCCATTAAACATAACCAATGCCCATTAATACAAATTAATGGGATAAAACCAATAATATATCTCATTTTAGAAGTCATCTGAAAATAATGAAGAAAGGGAGTGCGGCAGTAATCTAATGTGATTTTATAGTTTCAATGAATTTTATAATATGCAAAGGACTCATTCCACCATCAAATAATATTATTATAAGGTCCCTCGCTCCACTCTCTCCCTTGTATCTCTTCTCCCTAAGATATGAAATTTGAAATCTTCAAAATCCTATACCGTCCATTCCGTTTGCTAAGTATGATAATATTATGATGGAAGTTGGTCCTTCCTAGACCTATCTGTCCCAACGTCGTCCTGAGAAGCTCTAGTAGATAGAAGCCGAGTCGACGATCCTCTGAAGATATGATGAGGACTAAAGTCAAGGAAAGACTCAGTTCCGCCGAGCTCCCAGGCTACGCTATTGTTAAACGGTGGAATGGGGCATTCTATAAAGTGTTGGTAGTGAGTTTAATTATGGGATGATCTCGTTTCATCTTTCCTCTTCTTCCCTCATCTTAGAAAGTCTCGAGAAGGACTCCTCTCTGTGTATAAAAGGAGCATAATAATAATTCTGACGAAAGAGTTAAGACCGAGAGGAGAAGGGTTGGATATATGCACAGAGAAGCCTGGATCTCTCTCTCGGGTTAGTTAGGCATTAAGGATTTTAGTTTTAGGAGCTCTGTGGAGCAGTTATTATGTGCATTATAGGGCGGTCGGCGGTGGTGGCGGTACTACAGCTCGGGAACTTATATTATGAAGCAGTAGATAATTCCGAGAGCGCGGTGTATCGTACTCCTTCATATCGTTCATATGACACTAATTTGAAAAGTTGTGTTTGATTTAAAGCCTGAGATAAGAGTGTGAATGGTGAATGGAGACGAGCTGTTCGTAAATCAGTTTTATGAATTCCTTGACGTTCCTCCATTTCCATGGGCATTATTTATGGGACTCGATGGGACTAGGAGGGGCGCATCCCCCTCCTTTATAGGCAACTACATCCCCCCCGTCTTCTACTGGCACTTTCTACCTTGATTTATTTCTCCAATCACTGCTCTTCATTCTATATGATGAAATATCCACATGAATCCATCCTCTAGGACCAAATGTGCATATCAGGAGAATAGCCTAGCCTCAAAGAACTTTTGAATTTCCAATCGCAGTATCCTCTCTCTCGAATCTGTAAGTATTGCATATTGTAACGTGAAGGATCATTGTTCGGGTCTTAAAAAGTCAACGACTAATAAACTAAGGCGATTTTGAAGAAATAAAGTTTGTTCGAAAGCTAACATTCTAGAAGGAGGAATCTATGCAAACAAACAATTCTCAATGTTGATGAAATAACTCATGTGGGGTTTTCCCGATTTTCGTTTAAAAAATTTGAGCTGGTTTTTTCAGGTTTATTGAATTAAAGGTATTTGATGACAGTTTCCATACTTTAGAATTCATTAACCTATAACAAAGTTGAAAATTCTTATTAAATTAAAATCCATGCAAGCAATAACAATGAATATCAAAATGACAAAATTCGACGGCGCTGTACTCCGATGATTTTTAACTGCAGTTCTCCATTGGATGCCGGGCTATGCGACTACAACAAATTAATCTGTCAACAAAATGCTTCCGAAATTTTCAATAAACCAAAATGTGTCAAAACATGAACCATCATGGAACAAAAAAAAACGGTTACAGAAATCAATACCCAGGTGTACAAATAAAAATCCTTTAACTCAGGTAACGGGGCTTTAAAAAGTGACATCCTCGTTTTATACTCTAATCTACATAGTAGTTCATAAATAGTATTGACCGTTATAATACTATACTAATCTACTATCTAGATTGTTTTTGATATGCGGCAACAACTTTTCTTGAAATATGGCGATTTTGTGGTAGTGGTTGATATCAGCGTCATGGATGAAAGAAAATTTAGTCTAATATGAAAAAAGAACTCACAATTCAAGTAATTTTTGTTATAGTTAATTTTCAAATGATTGTAAAGCATAAATAGAAAATAAAATCCGATTGATGGAAATAACGAATTTCTAACCAGTCTTTGTGAAACTGTTATAGAAAGGGTTTAAACTTAAGAAAGAGTATCGAAAGAAAAATAAACCCTTCATATGAGCATCGAAAGGGTCGTGCATACATTCTGTTTATAAAACTTTAGATTAGAAGCATTTAAACCCGGATTTAAAAATACTATTCAACAACCCGTGAGTAACCATTCTAACTGACGTTCATATTATATGAACGAGCCGTAATCCCAAGTATAATAGTAAGCTCTCTGATGTCCATCCCCACACCACTTGTACTTTCTTTTCCCTCTATCTCCAGTCGCCCTATATATCATCATCATGTAAGGGAAGCTGTATGTTAAACTTTGTCATCCGATCAGATTAGACATAACATAACATGATGACACTATGCCGACTATGCACCAAGAAAAACAAGTCTCCTCAAAGATCCTCATGTCCTCTTCATTATTACTTTCTCAACACCAAAGACACTTTCCCTTCTGTCTCCAACTACAAAGAACGCCCAGTCTATCCCAAGGCTCTCGGCTTATCCCTTATCATTGTATTTATATATAGGGCTGAGGAATGGAAATACTATGTATTTGGAATAAAGATTCTTGGAATGGGTTGGCTTGAGAATAGTTGAGAGGGAGAGAAATAAAATAATTTGTTATCCCATATCCTCCTCATCATGCTGGATATTGGGTATGATTGTTCCAAGTGATTGTGATGATCATCATCAGCATCCTTATCCTTCCAAGATTCCAAAGGAGTTCCCTACTATATTGATTTCTTGTTATTGTGTCGTTTACACTTGGTCATTATGGACATGTGACACCCTTCTTCCCGAGTCTCCAAGACTGGAGGAAGGGTCTCCTGGATCTGAGTCTATATCTAATCCACAATTCTAAAAAAAAGTTAGTTAAGTCCAACTACGGAAGTCGAACTATTACTGACTACCCATCTCGGAGGACTTTTCCTCAAAGCTAAACTGAACTGTTTCGTTTAGTGTGACATCTTCATAACACATCAAGCACAGGTTTGAGCAAACAACTTTCTCCATAAAAATATGCTGTTTTTCTTTAGGTCTCTCGCAATCATGGACAATCTGTTTGGTCCTTGTCCTAAAAGGCTACAAGTTGTGTTGGAGTGGAGTACAATATATATTAGAAGTCTCTGTCAGTGTATAGGACGTAGGGATGCATGTTATTGGGAATATAGGAGAACTGGAAGAGACAAAGAAGTTGATAACTGAATCAATCCGAAAATCCTAAAGATGAAGATAGGAAAGTTTGTGCGTAAGAAATGGAATTGATTTGCCCGTAGTACCGTGCCGTGCTTGTGGGGTATGAAGTGTAAAATCTCTAGTGATTTTATTTTTCAAATTTCATTTTATTTTCAGATGGAGATTGATTTTAGTTGGGAATTTGACTGTCGTCTTCCTCACTCAAGAGTTTGGATAGATAGGTTGGGTAAGATGCATCAAACTCTTCTTATGAATCTCAGAGGAAATCAAAAACATCAAACAAATGTGAGACAAACTCTTCCACCCGTAGATATAAGAAGATAGAGACTCCTTCACCTCCGTTAGGGTGGTGGGGGTCATGGATCATCCATATTGTTCGATCCTTCCCACAGTCGTTTAAATACTAAGGCCGCTTTAGAAATCCTTCCGAATTCCTTGCCAATAAGGTTAAAGAATTGTAATTTGGATTATAAAATTAAAGTTTTCAAAGTCAATCCTGTAATTAGTCACTTATGAATGGCTTTAAATAACTTTACATGTAGTAATTGTTAAGCTAGAGGAGCTTAAGACTATTTCCTTGTGGATGTAGTCGCCTAACTAAGCTAATAAAAATTGTGTCAAGCAATATTCTTGATTAAAGCATCAAAATAATTTTTCGACTCAATGTCCATGCTAATGCATTTAAAAACTGTTGGAATTTTAGGTTAATAATAGGCCAATCGTAACACTTGTATAGCCCCTCAGCACTCTAAATAGCTGTTGTCTTACATATAGCCCCTTCTGGAATGATGATGAACAATAATAATTCAATCATTTCAAATCTTCTTGGTGGTTTCGGTCCTACGGCCCAGATTTCTGATTGATAACTCCTTCCATTTCCTCAAACTTTTCCTAATGAGATTTTCCATCTTGATTTCCTTCACACTATTACACATTAGTTGGGAAGAGCTGAAGAGTGGAGAGAAGTGTTACTTTCTCATATAAATGTGTAGATACTTCTTATAATAATACTACAACACTTTTTACCCATGTACCACCTAATGGGCTAAGGAAGACTGACTACTGTTCTTCTTGATTAACTACTCACATATTCATTCATTCAGAATTTAAACGGGGACGGAAGAGCAAATCTCCGCCGCGTTCACATTATACACATCGTGTCTGTAAACATATTGGGGGTACTTATCATTATTCGTCATCAGCCTTTCAAAAGTTCAAAACTTTCTCGGCAACTCCGAGTTTCTTCCATCTCAATCAGCTGCAACGTAGAGGAGATGAATTGTCATCCTCTCAAGAGATGAATCAGTTGGATAAGATCTTTGTGACTGAGGTGCTGAGGCTGCAGCTAGAGGTTATCATCAATGAGCTGAAAGGGCGGTTTCGCTTTTGTTAATGTTTCAAAACTTTAATTAGCAATAACCGTTAATTAGTAGGTTATATTCAGAGAGTAAGAGGTATAATGTTTCACTTTATAGAGCTTGCAATACTATTTATAATTTACTTGGCATCTTATATCGTCATCAATCTATATTTTGGATTGCTGCTCTCGTACATTTTGTTATTGTGTTTTGTGTTGTTTTTCTGGATTGGAGGCATTCACAATAGGTTTGTTATTATTATTAATAAAAATGACGCTATGTATAGGATCCAGTTCAATAGATAGTTTATACGGTGCACTTGTCACTGATATCAAATACTTGGAGCATTAGGTGACACCAATTTCGCTTCATTGATCCTTGTCCGTAAACACTGTTTATTTCAATTATCCTGTTCATTCCCATCTCTAGCATTAGTTTTAAATGTAATCAATGCAGTTTATAAATTATATTTGTCAATATAATAATATAATAATCTTTCAATATTTATTTAATTCATTGGATTCTACTAATAAAACAAATGCACTAATTCATCCCAAGCATTTCTTCGCATTAATTAAAATATCCAGTCAGACTAGCAAATACAATACAGTACGACACACATTGAAGAACGGGCTCAAAAGATTAAACCTGTAAAACCTCATTACTTTGCTCAACCACTGTAATCTAATGATCCTCCAACCCTGGAAATACACACATTAAACCCCTATTGACCGTGATGACATGAATACTCCCAAAAATTGAAGCTCCAAAGAAAAATTCTACCCTCACCTACTTACAGCATGCATATAGGGATAATATCCTGACAAACCTATCTTCTCATATCCGAAATTAGAGTCTCTAATATATCTGCCCTAACAAGCTCTGAGGAGCCAGGTCCACGCCTGTCATAAAATAGATGATGTCAATAGAGCCCGGAAAATATATGTGATGGGTTTTTCAACTTTGGAGCAATGAATGAAAGGCCGATGGTATTTATGAAAACGACACTAAACGAGTGAGTAATTGTCAACTGTCATCCTACTCGTACTCGTTCATACCCAATTCATACCAGTTGGACTTAAGGAAGGAAACAGTTGCTACCAATTTGAGCAAGGATACCGTTTTTTACGCAATAGCACGGATTATGCCAGGTCAAGCTTCCAAACTTGGTGAAACTGAGAAACTCACAGCTCTGGTGCTTTTTGACGACGTTGCTCCCTCAAATCCCAAAGTACGAGAGCAGAGTTTGAGAAAAAATTGCTAGTTAAAAGTCCCATCAACTGCTCTACATCTCTGACTTACTCGTCTCCCAAACACACAACATTTTGAGGACAAAGAGACTGAGAAAGGGAATATTTAGTTCTTAGCACAAAAGTAGTTGGTGTTATAAATTGTAAATTGAAGGAATTTTATGTACCGAGACGGTTGGATGTTTGTGTCTTGGCTATACATGATATCCAGAGAGGTTCAAGTATAATATTCTAAAGCAGCATTAGAAGAGCTGGGACTGGCAAGTCAGTGGAGATCCCTCGGTGGTCGGGTTTTTTGATTTGTGGGCAAAAGTCATTATGTAGGGCCAAGTGATAAATTAAAAGCAGGGTGAAAATTTTTGAATCGGGATTCTTTGATGAATATAAATACATAAAAAAAGAGCATCTGGCTGGAAAAACTTTTTTCCTCCTGACTCCAATAGCTCCAGAGCTCTAGAGCTTCACTCTCCTCCTCTCTCTTGAAACATGTCGCTCATAAATCTGTCAAGTTGAAAAACTAAACGAAAGGTTCAGTCTCCATTCCATCCTTTTCTATTCTCTACTAAACTAAACCCACTAACTACTTGCTCCTACATTAGCTCTTATAGCGGAACCAACTGGGCCTCTATAATAAGAGGAAGAATTCAACACTCAGCATCCCATGTAATAATGTCTGAGTTAGCCAAAGTTATAGGCATTATCACTTGGTGATGGTCTTGGTGGACTTTTCCTTGTGCGCTCAGAGCCTTATATTATGATGACTATAGGGGAATCTATAATCTAGATTCTAGAATTTAGAATCCTCTCTCAAATCACAAATCACACACTGACATACGGGCTTCAACTTCCAGGATAATACAACACAGCCATACTTCAATCAGGAGTCACAAATCACAAACCTTCACTTTCCTCCTCTTCCCCTTGTCGAAATATATCGTTGGGAAGGAACTGCTTTAGAAATTATTTTTCTCGTGACCACAGACCCACACCGAGTTCCAAGGATAACCAATTCTTTCTTCCAGCTTTGCGCTCCTCAGCATCTAGGGGATATTAAGCCCCGTGTGTGTGTAGATAGAGAGGACTTTGAGGATGGGCCGACTTGTAAGTAAGGTTGTACCTATTTACGGAGCTGGGGTTATTATGCAATTGCATTGGATGTTTATTAAGGTTTTGTTATGCTAGGTTATTAAGTGCTGAACTGCTGATTGGATATTGGATCACCTTCGATCGGATTAGGTATAAATATGCATATTATGTTAGCTTTTATATCCTACTCTGTCTATGTATATTGTATGTAGGTGGACTGCACCTTTATCTTCATAACCTCCGGGATGGAGGATTTTTTTGCTGGGGCATACTCGACTACCTGTAACTTGGCGGAGTAATTTGTGATTGTCAGTCAGACTTGAGTGTTCAGTACCGTAACCTCTTTGTCATATAGAGATTACCTGCTTCCTGTCTCATGCAATGTTATGTCCCATAATATTTGTGTTTTTTGTGTTTGAGGCTATCCATAGGGACAGTCATTAGAGAGTAAATTGATGCTCAATTTTGATTCAATCTTTCGATGAAATGGGTCATAGTAATTTGACATATTTTTCAACCGCTCTTTTTTGGAAATTGCCGAAGAATGTTTCGAAAAATGTCGGGAAGTGACCATTTAAAAAAAACACGGTGTTAAATAAATATTGTAAGGATTAGTTAGGTATGGAGTAGAAGTAAAAATACTTTAAACTTGGGATACGCCCACGAAATTCCAACGCTTGGCCATTTCCATCATCCCAGATTATTTATTAAGTATCGACAGATACTTTATGCGAATGCTCTTGCGTCCGTCTGTCTGTCCGTCTGTCTGTCCGTCCGTCCGTCCGTCCGTCTGCACGATTACGCTCGAACGGGTCAACCAA